>JAUMHQ010000089.1:8315491-8345784 GCA_032361165.1 Enteromius paludinosus | reverse complement strand
CTCTTTTTTTAATAAATCAGCAAAAATGTCAAAATGAAAAAAAAAAAAAAAACTTAAAATGATTTTAGCAAATGGCTGCAATGTAGCAAAGAGCGAAAAAATTAAGGGTGTATGAATACTTTCTGTACCCACTTTATATGACACGCACATGTTTGGTGTGCATATAATATGCAGTTTTTGCGTATATATGATATGCATCTACCCCACAACCCTAATCCTACTCATCACATAGTATAAACATGCCAACATCCATTTTTTTTTGTTTAATCTATACCCAGAGTTTAAGTTTTTACTTGGCGTACTATTTATGAGATCGGGTTGACCATTAACTATAACGTTTACCTTAATAAACTACTAGTTTGCTGCTTATTAATAGTTAGTAAGGTACAGTAGTTTTTACGTATATATATATATATATATATATAGGTGTTGGGTAGGATTAGTAATGTAGAATAAGGTCCTGTAGAAAATGTGCTTTAGAAGTACTTAGAAGCAACTTATTGAGAATTGTTCCTTATGCTGAAGTGTTACCGAAAAAACAGACGAACAATGACCTCGTAATATTAGATGAGGGATGTACCCAGGTTATGCGTGTCAGACTTTGTGTTTAGTTTCCTTGTGTTTTGCTCCCCATGTGTCTGCCATGCCCTTATTTGGTCTTTCCTGTCCTAGTTTCATTGATTGTGTTGATTAGTCCCCAGCTGTGGTCCCCATGTGTGTTTAGTTCAAGCCTCGTCAGTGTGTACTTATAGTGTCTGTGTTTTAGTCTTGGTTGGCGATCCTCAAGTGTCCACCCTATGTGTGATCCGTTTCCGTTTGACTTAAGTTTAATAAAAACCTCTTCGAAGGCACACAAAGCAAGATCTGTGCTTCATGTGCTACTTGCCAGATAGACAGCGTGACAATATGCATAATATTTTTACGCAACTAACTACAACATGTACTCATAATGTGCACTTCAGGTATTTGCCATAATCTCTCCATTTAATAGTTAGTGTAAAAGTTAGTGCTATAGATGATTTTGTGTTTATATCAAAATCTGCATGTGACATTTCGTGATATTTTGAATGAACAAAAAGCCTCTATTTAAAGAAAGCACCAACACAAGAAAGGAGGAAAGAAATGCCTCTGCCACATTAAGACACATTTTCAAAGTTTTATTCTAATGTGACTCATTGAAAGGGGAGCACGGCCAGTAACCTGCACCTCTCTGGGGCCGAGGCGCTGCCCCTGTGTATGCAAAAGAGTGAATGACATTGATCTATGCCTCAGAGGGGCCATTCTTCAGACTTTAATACACTGGCAGTGCAGTTAATCTACTGTTGTTTTTCAAATGGTCCCCACCATTGTGAGTGGAAGTGAAAGAGGGGGACAATGGCCCTTCAATGAATCAGACCACAAAGAGAGGGCGTCCCTTTTTAAACAGCTCCTCAAGAATGACGCTTTCAGCCTGGGCATTGATCAAGGGGTTGGCGTAGACATACTGTATGAGTACACACTCTTTCTCTGCCTCTCGCTTTTATCCTCCCAGGCTCCCCTTCAATCTTTGTACACAAAGTGACAAAGAGAAGATAAAATGTCTGATTATTTTTAATAAATTAAAAAATAAGTCGAGCAGTGTACAGCAAGGTATTTTTGATAAATGCAATTTATTCTCAAAAATATGTGGTCTTTATGGTAATTGAAAAACTGAAATAAAACAAAATGTTACGTTTTTTTACTACTATTATTATTATTATGAATTCATTAACAGTAAAAATCCCATCCATAGGACAAAAGCAACAATTATGGCATTCCTGTTCCATTCCCATATCCAAACAAAAACTAGGAAACACCTATAAGACTCTGGAAACACCTATAATACCTTTCTAATTACTCTTATTAACACACCAGGGGACTAATTACACACTTTTAGCAACAAAACGCCCATCCTTATAACAATGCTAAGTTAGACAACTGGATTTAACCTCCTTTTTTTTTTTTTTTTTTTTTAGAGTGAATGAATAAATCATGCCAGTAAAAATCAGTTTCATTCAAATAAAAGTCTGCAGCAAGCACTCAACCCTCCCCCATTAGCTGTCC
This sequence comes from Enteromius paludinosus, assembly GCA_032361165.1. Classification (NCBI taxonomy): domain Eukaryota; kingdom Metazoa; phylum Chordata; class Actinopteri; order Cypriniformes; family Cyprinidae; genus Enteromius; species Enteromius paludinosus. Next base: position 8,343,702 of record JAUMHQ010000089.1, on the reverse strand, counting down.
CACACCGCTCTTTCAACAATGCTGTGCATCAACGACCTTTCCCATAAAACCACTAGTCCCGTTGACACGAGCCCCATTACTTTACATGTCTTAGTTTAGCATGGCTTCTGGTATTAACGAGAAGTGGAGAGTAGCACAAGGCATTAGAAGGCACGTATCTCAGTGTTAGAGGCTAGAGTGCCTGCCGCCCCACGCTCAATGGATCTCCTAAGAGGCTTGCTGCGAGCTGGGGCTTCTGAATGCACCATTCTGGAACCCGATGGCAAAGGCACCTTGAGCAGGGATTTTCTCTCTGCTGTTCCCTCTAATTCCCCACTCTTCTCATTTCCCTGCTCGAGCTGAGACACAAAGCACACTGCCCAACTGAGATGGCCGACTCATTTCATATTTCTGAAAGAGTTCGAATAATTTCCTTAAAAGTGAACAGAGTCGCTTGGCGAAACATTTAAGAGAGGAGATTTGGTGCGGTGTGGCTGAAGGAGCAGTTGTTTGATTGCATTCGGTTCGGAGGGAATGGAAGTCGAAAAATTCAATTCAATATACTCTCAATCTCCAAGCGAACAGGGGGAGAAGGAGAGACAAAAGGAAGGGAGGTAAATGGAAGACAAATCTGATTGTGGACTGTGTCACGATTTCACATTCCACTTTCGGCCAGCATCTCGCGCTCTCGTCCAATATCAATCATCCGCGGCTATCCTATCAGTTCCTCTCACTTTCTTTTTCGCCGTCTTTCTTGGACGACGATGGCTATATGTCTTCCTAGGATTACCACTTGCCATGCGCAGGGCGGTTGGTGAGCAGACAGGAAGACGAGGAGTAAAACCTGGATAACGTGATTGAATTTCACAGCAAAAAAGAACATAACAGTAGCTGAGAGGCGTAAAAAAAGGCAGACATCTCAGTGGCTCCATGCAGGGTGTGGTGGGAATCTGGATGGGCTGGGAGACAGGATGGGTCAAGGCTGGCGGGACTGAGCCTCGAAGGAAACATTGTTGCAAAACTTAGCAACACGCAAAAGAGACAGTTGGGAAAACTCAGTTGAAGTTGTCCAAGGACATTCTCTTTCTACTTTGTATAACCATCATTATAAGCATAAAGAAATGAATATACAAATACTTTCACATATTTGTTTGATCTGTTCATTGCACTGCATTTTTATGTGAGCCAGCAGGATAAGCACAGAATTATTGGCTCCAGATTTTAAAAGGATCAATCACAACGCATGTGATATGACTCCACATCAGGGGGCTGACATTTGCACCCTGGAAGTCTTGTTTCCAGATTGGATCAAAGGGTGCCAGAATAGAAAGGGGAAGTTGACATCTTCAAACCTGCTTGTACGTAACATGTGGTAGGACTAAGTCTCTTCACTCTATGCATGTACACTAGAGTTCAAAAGCTTGGTGTCAGTAAGATTTTTCCGAAATTTTTAAAAAGAAATTACGTTAACACTTTGTGTATAATGCATTACAAAGGATTATTCAAGGTTATAATGCATTATGACTATTCATAATGTGCACTGTGATGCATTATATTTTTTAGTAAATAATTACAAACGATCGATAAGTGTTATAATAACATATTACCTGAGGTTACAGTTATTCATGACATTGTACATTTCATTATAATGTGCATTACAAAGCGTACTTAATGCATTAAAACTACTTTCATAATGCATTATACATAAAGGTTTTAAGGAAAGTGTTACCGAAAATTACTTTTATTGAGAAAATGATGCATTCAGGTTAATGTTACAAAACATTTCTAAACGTATGCTGTTCTTTTAAATCTTTCTATTCATCAAAAAGTACCAGTTCCCACTACTAAGCAGCAGTTTTTTTTTACATTTTAAATCTTACCAGCCCTAATGTCAAGATTTGGCCATAGTTCACTTAATAATATAATCGAAAAGATTCAGGCAGTTTTCATTGTGATAATATAGCACGTCTAGGTTCCCCTCCATCTGTTTATCTTCCTCATATTGCAGAGTGGTCATACCTGATCCATGAACGCATTAGGAAGATTTCTTGTCTTACAGAGTTTGAAGTGACATAACTGCCACTGCCTATGAAATTTCCAGTAAATCTCCGTTAATTCATTTTGTTTCTCCCTCTGGCCTTACGAAATGTGGTGAACCAGACAGACAGGCAGCAGTGCTGCAAGACCTGGAAGCACTTAGTCAGATATGGATCACTTCCTCTGACTTGTCATAAGGAGCAACGAAACAGTGGAAGCATGAGTAAAGTGTCTGTGGTTAAGAATAACCACAGTGACAGACTGATGACACCTAATAGAAAAGCACCAAACACATAAATGAAAGCCTTTGACATCCTCACTGATCCATGTCTGACTTCCCCTGTTTGGCAGCAGGAACACTCCCTCACTCCCTCCATGTTTCTCTCTCTCTCTCTCTCTCTCTGGATAGACATCTGGATACTGTGTCAGTGCAGCTGCACTCGAGTGGGTTGACACTGAGGCCGCGGGGTCTGCCAAAAGCCAACAGGGTCAGACACCTTCCCCTTCACAAAAGCAATGATCCCAGAGCCCTGGCATCTCCATGTGAGCTATCTCGAGCCAGAGATCCTCACACATCATCTGCTTGGCCTCTCAAGAACCAACTGCTGGGCTGTGACAGGGTTGAGAAAACAAAACACGAGCTGTTGGGCCAAGATATTGAGGATGTAGTATGATCTTTGAGTGATCTGGATTTTCCATCCAACATAGCGCCAAACGTTTGACAGCAAAAGAACATTTGAATTTATATTCATGATTGAAATATCAGTTTTTAAAAATCTAATTCAGATCTTATATATGCAGGTCAGAAGTGATGAAACGTTTATTCACTTGTCTAATTAGCATCAGTCACCATAAATGCACAAAAGGGCCAAATGTCCCATGGGGCTCCTTTCAGGGAGAGCCGAATCACTGACATGGCAGAAAAAAATCAGCAGGATCTCTGACACTGCCAGCGAGAGATCCTCTCTTTGCTAAAAAGCCTGCCACGGGGCCACTATGGGTCAGCTTTTCCCAAAATGGATTCATTTTCATTTTGTCTGGGCACAAACGTTTGACTGATTTACATTTCTGCATTTATACAAAGCAATTTGTCAAAGAGCCAACAATATTTGTAACATACAAATTCTGATTTGAGACAAACGTCACGAATACAAATGCTACTAAGTGAAAAAGAACAAAACAAAGGGTCTACAACTTTATTAAATGGTCATATCACTAAAGGAGTGAGACATTTGGCAAGTTGTAAGGTGGTGAAGCCAATTTAGCCAACTAAAAAGTGGCTGAGAGGGAAAAAAAGAGACAGCTGCATTTCAATTATGCAATGATGTCATTTAGTCAGCTTGTGTAGATCTGACATACAGTGTTTACTTAAATAATCTTTTATTATACAATTGAATAACCAAGGGAGATTACGTGGCATTTCACTGCATATTACTACATTAAGGTAACAACCAGAGCATTAGCATGTGAAGACCACAAGCCGGTACCATTTCAGAGGTGAAGCAAGCAGCAGGGCTACAGTGAGCGCTTATATTTTTTTACAAGCTCTTGATTGATTAATGTAACTGGTGGAGAGGGGTTCCCAAGAGAGAGTGTGGGATGTTCTCTGATATGCAGCAAATTTTACAAGAAGCAGTGGTGGGCTTGAAAGTGGTGGGAAGAAAAGATCCCAGCCAAAAGCTGAAGTGAGAAATCCATCAGGAATGCACTCTTGTTCTTTTTATCCCCCTCCCTTTGCTCCCAACAGCTGCTGCTATAACTCTACTGTATTTTCCCCCTCTCATTGTTTCAACTATCCACATGGTTGACAAGCTGTCAGGACCAGTGTTGGGCGGAGCCAAAATCCTGTGAATGCTCTGCAACATTTACATGCACTTTTAAAGTCCAAATTCAGTCAGACTACAACGAGCAATTCATCATGTAAACGCATTGGTCCAAAGGGGGTTTTCTCAGTCTCAGTGTTGTGTGAATAATGCTACAAAAGTCAGAAGTGGCACAAAGGATTTTAAACATTCAGATATTCAGTTATGCATTGAAGATGACATTTGCATTTTGATTAAGAAAAAAAAACAATGAAACATGCGTGGATAAATCATTCATCGTGTGATAAGTATAAGATCGCAATAACAGGCATTTAGAAAATAGATAGGGTGAGCTTTCATTTCAAGCCAACTTTGACAGAAGTAGTGCCATGTTAACCACCTGATCGTGTTTCTCCGATACGGCTGACAGGAAGAGGCCTGCTGTGTTTTTCTAGCACTTTCTTTGAGACGAGCAGTTGCATTGTTACACGGGTCATCAATCAGAGGACTTCAGTCTAGCAGATCTAGTGACACTTTGGAGCTCTATAGACTTTGAAGCACATAGCTCAAATCTTACTGAGCTCTCATTGTGTCATCTGTATCTCCAACTGAGGGCATCAGTCTTACGGAGTACCATACGTTCATAAGTAAACTTCATAGATGAGCACGATTTAAGGGACAGTTCACCCAAAAGATTAGTTCTGCCATCATTTACTCGCTCTCATGATGACTTCCAAAGAAAATACTTAAAAACTACATTGTACCCATTTGACTTGAGTTTTACAGTATGTGTGTTCAAGATGACAGTTTTTCATTTTTAGGTGAACTATCACTTTAAGTTTTACACTGTTAAAAATAAAGGTGCTTCACAATGCCACAGAAGAACCTTTTAGTCTATATGGTTCCATAGTAAACCTTTAGCATCGGTTTCACAAAAGTGGAAAAGGAGGTTCTTCAGATTATAACAAGGTAAGAAAGAGATGGTCCTTTCAAGAACCTTTGACCAAATGGTTCTTCTATGGCATCGCCATGAAGATCCTTTTAAGCACCTGCATCTGCATCTCAGTCAAATCATCTCAGCCATACCTGTACTCTGGCCTCAGTGAGCTTGGTTCTCTGGGCTAGTTCCTCTCTGGTGTAGATGTCTGGGTAGTGTGTCCTTTCGAAGGCCTTCTCCAGCTCTTCCAGCTGCTCGGCTGTGAAGGTGGTCCGACTGCGCCTCTGCTTCCTCTTCAAGGGCAGGTCCGGTTCAGACTCCACGTCCGAGCCTTCGTCCATTCGACCTGTCATAGAAGACAGATAACGAAAGTGCTGAGTGGGTTGTGCAAGGCACTATAAAAGTCAAGCACTTATCAGAAAGCTCCCTGGTCATGAATGCTGTCATCATACGGATATGATGTGTGTAAGTGAATGTGGACCCAAAACACAGATTTGATTGCAGCTCGGTGAGACGGATTCATGTGGCTTTCAAGCGAATATTATTTCAATGCATAGCTATTTATATAAGCGAAGCTCTTGTAAATACAATCCCACATCAGTGCGAATCCCAACTCGCCCCGAGGCCATAGATGGAAAAGTGGGGGGAGTTAATCTCCGCAGACCACCTTAGCGATCCTCGTACCGGTGCTAAAATGAAACAAAACTGGCACTTTGCAAATAACTCAAGTTTATTTCATTAAATGCCATTTGCGATCTTGCCGTCTTTAAAATAAGAGCAGTGGATTATCTGTCAAATACAGCATTTCTGTTTAGTGGTTAGCTGAAGAAAAGATGAGAAACAATGAGCCCAAATCTGATCTGATGCAAACCAGAGGTGTGTGGGTGGCAATTCAACCCGAGTAGCTTAGTGATGAAATGAAAATGACACATTAGCTTATCCGCGCTGTGTGGAACATTGACCTTTATACAGGTGTGTATGCACGATGCTGATAACTTTGGAAATAATTGTAGCAAGAATTAAAATTAATGAGTGTAAACATAAAAGATAGACAAGTATGCTGCCACGAACAAAACTCCCTTACATTAGAGATTCATAAAGATCTACCTATGTCCCATTCTTTAGTCACATTTTCACATAGGACAGGGAAGATCTTACAGCCCGTTTTTGTCATTTCATTTGAGTTGATTCCTTATTTATTTCCAGTTTGGCTGGCACTGGGCTGATCCTTGAAAATCCCTTCAGCAGCATTGGGGGCCTAGCTCGGCAGACACTGGCCTTAATCCAGGCCATGACTTCCCGCTAAATTGAAGCAATTCTACATTAGTGATGGCTGAACCCTGGTTTCTTATTGGCTAATGCTGGTGTGGGCTTCCAAGACTGGCCCCTCTGAATAGGGCTGATTATAGAGGAGCCGAGTGGGGTGTGCTTTGCCTTTTTTATATATGTTAAGGCTGGGTAAAAAGATATTTGTATTTTTCCCCCACATAACTGCAGTCTTCATTTAAACAATCCTAAAACATATGATAAAATCTCAAGATCTTTATTAATTGGCATTGATGCTTCCATGAAGAACCTTTCAGATCCATTGAACCTTTCCATTCCATTAAAGAGGGAAATGGATCTTTAGATTCAGATTTTCTTTACACTAAGCCAACAGTACTAAGGTACTGTTAAAGTCTATTCACTGAAAGGTGCTTCGAGGAACCCAAAGTGGTTGTTCTATGGCATTCGCTTTTTGCAAGTACAGTCTAGAGAGAACTGGTTTTTCAGGCCAGGTGAAACACAAGATGGATTTGAGAGGTAATTCAATGACATTAAATCTTGTCAACAACGGCAGATCTGTTCACTCCATGCAGTTCCACACCATAGGGGACAGCAACGAGGTGAGTTTGAGAAACAGAAATCCTTTTACAAACTCTTAACATTTGCCTTTTTTCCCCAAAAAAATTCGAGTTCAGATGATTTTATTTGCTGGAAGATTCAAAATGTAAATTTTTTTAAATATCACATTTTTACCGACATTGGTTTGGTCACAACAACAAAAGCTAACCAACAGCAACGCCAGATTACAGAATGAATCTGTTTGCACGTCTCTATTTGTTTGTTGGACGGTTGGGCTGAACATCCCAAAAATAGCCCCCAAACAAAAGCACAACAATGAAAGAGCCATCAAAGTGGCTTCGACTCCAGGCCAGCTCTGTCTTTTAATTAAACAAGGAATTATGGGATTACAGGGAGGTTCTCATTACAGGCCACTTGAGGAGTCCTCTGGTAGATGTCTTTTTGTCTCCTAGAGCTCACACTCAGGAATTCTCGACGGATTACACATGGCCGTAGGACATGAGGCCGCATTAATTAAATCAATTCCTTTGCCTTTTCTTTTAAGATTCATTTTGCCAACACTCTCCCCTCATCCCAACAATCTGCAAAAACCATACTGAAGCGTACATATATATTGGAACTCATGTTCTTTAAATCCCTTTGTTGGTTTTGGAGAGATTGTGACAAAGTGATTTGCTTTTTACTTGCCATGACCACCACTTGAGGCCAGTGCAGTGATCTATACTGATCGTTTTTGTGAAAAGTGGCCACCATTTTTATTAAAGACACAACATGGAATTTATTTGTTCTACACTATATGCTGCTAGAAACTGAAGAGATTCTTCATCTAAACCTGAAAATTCTGCCATCATTTATTCATCCTAATGCCAATTTAAACCTGTAAGGACAAGGCAATGGACCATATATATATATGATGGTAAAAGAACGATCTTATGAATGGAAAACCTACATATACATTGAATTAAAGGCTGCTTAGAATTCAGCTTTTTTTTCATATAGGAATAAATTACATTTTAAAATATATTAAAAATAATTCAAATAAAATATTACACACCCCAAACTTTAGAACATCCACAATCGTGCCAAAAAAAAAAGATGTGTTTTAAAACAAAAGATCAACTTGTCAATTTCCCCACATTTTTACCACCACATTATTTTTGACAGATGAATAAAAATCGGGGGGACAAATCTAAGAAACACAATTTGAAAAGCTACAAGCTTGATGCAGTTGTGACTGCATGACTGATGAGTATTCTGCCACGTCCCATTCTCAACAATTAGGATGTCATTTAGCTGCCATAACAGACAACCCACAAGCTGCTCCTCAGCCAGCCCTGCAGAGACAGATAAAACCTGAATAAGTTTGACAGCACTCTCTTGCTAAAGGTCAGCATCTCTCGCTCTCCTACTCGCAGTATAATGAGGACAGGATTATGGAAATGAAACAGACGCTGATGCAGATACGCGTCTAAACCTGGACCTCATCTTTGTCTCTGCGAGATCCCACGATTGACATGCTGGGTCCCATCACACGAATACAACCATGGCAAGTACCCAGATCTATCGAATGTGCTGCGGCATAAATATAACAGAGTATGACACATTTTGTCTAAGATGGCCTGGAGCAGACAGCAGTGAGAGCTTTTGAATAAAAGGTAAATAGAGCAAAAAGTGGGTTTTAAAAATAAAAAGAGCTCTTTGCCAAAGCACTAATCGGAAAAGAACAGGAACATTCCAATTACAATAAGACGGCCCTCTTAAATCTATTAAAAAAATTGAAGGGACACTGATAAAAAATGTTTTTATCTTAAAAAGTGAGCTTAATTAAAAAAATATAGTCCTCCGGGGGTTTGTGATATTGTTCAATTAGTTTCAATATGTTTCAAGCAAAAGGATGCAAACAAAAACATGTTTTTTTTTAAGCAAACAAGATATTCCGCCATCGAATGAGTGATGTTTTCTTTCAAACAAACTCTGACAAGTACTGCGTCTCCAAATCCTATTATTTTCGGAACTTAAAATTGTCTCTTTGCATCTCATCAGTCATTAAGAGTGAACGTGCCCCATGGGATGAACCTGATTTGCAGCACTTACACATCAAAGACAGTTAATCAGGAGTGAATTGGCCTAATATATCTTGAACGTGGATTTGATTGAAAGCCCTTCGGTGAAACTGAACCAGAAGAGTCGCTGTAACACATTCAAACTGATTCACATGGATCTGCTTCATGCAGCCAACCTGACTGAGCTTTTTGTTGACAGCTGGGCCTAAAACTCTCAGAGAGCGGCTATACTCGTCGGACAGTGATTAACCGTATACGGGTGAGGAGCGACTAAGGCCAAAGAGGAGTCATGACCACCCAACATAAGCCTTTAGACCACTTCTATCACCGATGAGCCTGTGAGCAGATGGGATATTCATCATCACGGCCACACTCAGACCTCTTTCTTTTCTTTTTTATTTTCATTCCCTCGTTCTCGCTCTCTTTCCCCCTAACCTTTCCTGCCACAGTCTCAGTGTAAAGAGCTAAAGGGCCTGGGGTAAAGTGCTCGTCCACAGCTGCACATTCCACTAAGCTTAGCATGGTAGCAAACATTTACACATTTGTCTTCATCAGAGTTGGCTCTCAAAACAACATTATACTCAGGTTGGGTCTGGTATTCAATGTGGCACACAACTGGCCTCCTTGTTTCCGACATGTGCACTCATCTGCGAGACTCCAGATCAATAATAACAGCAAAGGCACAGCAGTGTCTGTCCCTTTTACTTTTAAATGATCATCATTCAAACTGACAATGAATGAACTGTCAACCAAACATGTCCAAACTCTCTGTTCTAGCTGAAGAACAAATACTAGCTGAAAATGTGAGATGTTCAAGACAAGACAAAACTCACCTCCACAATTTAAGGTGGATCTGGGTGGTTACTATCAGTGATTAAATGAAATTTTAACGCCTTAAACAACCATTTCAGGTTCCCCAAAATCATTGTTCCCCCCAAACATATAATCTGAAGAACCCGTTTTCACTATGAAGAACATTGTGGAATGAAAGGTTTCATGGATGTTAAATGTTCTTAATGTTACAATACACTGTCAAAAGAACCAACTTAAACTTTTAAGGCAACCAGCTTCAGCAGATTTTTAAGCTGATAAAACCTCTGAAGCTGGTTGCCTTAAAAATTTTAAGTTGACTCCACTTTTCTTTTTTTTACAGTGCAGAGGCCAATATAGAACTTTTTTTTTTAAGTGTAGGACTATCACTTTTAAATATGACATCCTGAACACCACAAGGATTTAAATTTAAATAAGGAAACTTTATTTCCTCGTTTGATAGTGAAAGTCAAAAGTCTCCATAATAGTGTGATTGTAGATGACTCAGGACCGTCTTTCAAGGACTTCACTGCCCATAATTCATAAATATGATTTTTTTAAAAATGAAAACATTTTTGAAATAATTTATGGTTGTAAGATTGTGTAGTGCAAATATCTATGATTAGGGATTTTAGCAAACCCATTAACATATATAAATCCAGTTTTTTTAATTAAACCAAATGCTACACACAAAACCAAAACACAGTCCTGTGGAAAAATACGTTCGGTTTAAATTTGTTTTTTGCTCCATGTTCATTAATTTCTTTCCATGGAATAAAAGAACACCATTGAAGAAGGGAAAAGAAGGGAAAGTGCTGTAACTTTGGCTCCCACAACAAACAATTAGCCCTCCTTTCTTTTTGTAGCATTCAAAAACATTTGAGAGAAAGAGAGGGATGATGTGAAGGAGAGGTGATGGGTGATGCTCTTTTATAGGTCTTGTCATGTGCATGAAGGCTCAGTGGGCTTTTTGTCCGCCGTGCCTGTGTGAGAGTGTGCTCACCTTAAACAACAGAGAGACTCGGGGGCCTCTGTGGCCTTTCAGGCCCAATAGAAGACGCACCTTAGGGGGCCATTTAAGCCTGAAAAGAGGCCTGACAACCCTGTGCAGCTCTGTGGGGCATCAATAAATGCTGACATATTGACTCTCTGTGCCCAAGCGCCGCTGGAAAATGCTGCCTGAATATGAATCCATTTAAGGGCAGGGAAAAGGGGGCGGCAGTGCAGAGAGACAGCGAGAGGGACACTCTAAGGATGGCTTGTGTCTCTTGGGTTTCAAATGCTCTGGAATGTGGTGACTGAAAAAGAGTTTTGACAATGAAACTATAACTATTGACAGATAGGCTGAAGAATTAGTAAGGATAATAAGACCCACTTTAGATGTCGAGTTAAAGAAATCATGTTTTGCTGAAGTTATCAGATCCCCACAGAACATGAATGTAAAGATCACATCTGTTCTGCTGTATTAGCCGAATTCCACTGTGGTGCTATTTAAGAACAACTTCGAAATGGTTCTTAAAATATCTTTAGGCAATTAGGAGGGAAATTCGTTATAGATATGTGCAGCGCAGTCGATTTGTTGGGAAGTGCTGACTTAACTTGGTCCATGGAAGAGAGCTCTAATTCAGTTTCTTGCTGCGAGAAACTGAAAGCCAGGTGTCCGTTTACTTCCTGCCTCATTCTTTCTTTTAATATAGAGTTTTCATTTCCTGGGATTGAGATCTCGCTAATTGAGGTCAAAAGCAATCAGCACCGTGGAACTTAATCAAATATCTAAAAGGTGGGAAAGATGGCAAAATCAGCCATTTAACCTAGCATGCCTATAGCTTATTAAAATATAATGTGTGTGTCACAGAGGAAAAAAAGACACAAGCACACTTTATCCCTCAGCACATTTTAGCCTGCATGAAACATTTTACCTACCCCACATAATATACATTATAAGCAGAAAATTCATTTACTCATCCTTGTGAAAATTTCATCTCTTTACCTAGTCTTTATGTTGCTTCCAACTGACAAAAAAAAAATGGTTTAGGATTTACATTGAAACTAGTACATTTTACAAATAATAATAAAAGGAAGGGCAAGTGTGACTTTATTTTGTGGAATACATAAGGAGAAATTTTGTCCAAACAATTAAAGTCAGTGGGGTACAATATAATTTCTGAATTTCTGGTCCAACCCTTTACATGTAAAAACAGCTTAAACATTTTTCAAAATATCTTAATTTGTGTTGCACAGAAAACATACATGTATAAAAAGAAATGAAACATCCTTTAAATGCTCCATATAAATCCAGCCATGGCACAAAATGCATCACCTGTCTGCCCATTGCGTCAAAGGGGAAAACATTGACCTCAGATAAAAGTTTCTTTGCATTACTGCAATAAAGTAAATTCGCAGAAAACTTCTCCATGTGAGGCCTTCCCTGTAAATACTGAGGGTAAAACTGCAGCTGAACTTAATTCCATCCTCACAAAGATGTTTGTGTTATCATGGCTTTATGTCTTAGCAAACTACCATTTATTAAATGCAAAGCCTTTATCCGCTTTTCCCGCAGCGGTGGCGTGTGTCTCTTCTCGAGATAAAACAGTTGCATAAACAAAAAACTGCTGAATGTCAATTTTACCACTGACTTAGCTTATGGGAAATAAATCTTAATATATCAATGTGAGCTTTAAGTGGACAGCCTAGGGCTTAAATACAAATGCCAAAAGTGAAAATAAATAATAATAAAAAAAGCATAATCTTATTTAAAAAAAAAAAAAAAAGAAAGCAGATAAATAATCAGAGATGAAGAAAAAGTGATTTGAAATGCATCAATATACAGCGCATTTCTTCTTAAAGAAAGCGCTCTGTCAAAATGCAGACCCATGTAACAAAGTGCCAGCGCCTTAAACACAATTTAATGGAGGCCATAATAACTCAACGTTGCAACCAGTAGTTGTTTTTAAATGGCAAATCTCATATCAACAGATGCAAAAAACTGAGCAGCGCTTGCTTTTGTATACTGCAGGGTGAGAGAAGAAAAAAAAAGTCAATGCGGAAAGAGTAGCCTGAAGAGAAACTGACAATAGCTGCATAAATAAGCCCATTAGTTAAAAATGTACGACAAGTGCCCTGTTTGAAGCCTCCGTGGGGAGAGGGGAGCGGGATAGGCTCCCTCACAGCTGCCTGGCCCCTCTGCAGCTCTCACACTGCCCCGCACATTCACCATTTAAGTTGGTGGAAAAAATCTGAGCAAATTTCTGATTTGCAACACTCTAGGAACATGTTTATTGTCTTTGTGCGAGTGCAAAACACACACATAAATAAAGCTAATGAAGAATCTCGGGGTGAGGCTGCTAAAGAGCATAAAATGGGAAATTTTATGGCCATAAGTAGCGTGGGCTGATGGTGATTTTTAAGCCATTGGACCATGTTGTTCAGCACTAATCATAGGACTGATGCGGCGCAATTGCCCTCCTCACTTAATTACTGTTACCTATTATATGGGCCATGCTTCTTTAGTCATCAAAACTGGCAAGAATTTTAAGGGTATTTAAAATTGAAGGGACTGCAGCATATTACAGAAATGCCACCTGTTCTTCCTAAAAATTGAGGATTAAAACCCTTTATGCTGTACTGTGCTGACTTTTTATCTTGTGCTAAACATCCAGTTAGCAATCACAGTTAAGTTCAAGTGACTAAATTATTGCTCGGTGATCAAATCCGCTGTCTTATATTTTCCTAGTGCATATATTTTCACAATATAGGTCATTATATCCAAGAGACATTCACCTACTTTTAAAGGTAATTAAAAAGCACTGACGTAAACAAAGTTCAATTTGTTAATCAATTCAGTTCTGTTACATCTTATCTATTAAATGCAAACTGCACAAAACTCTAAATCAGCCACAGCTTATCATTAGTGTAACTCGCTCAAATCAAAGCAGTAATGATGAAACCATGGAAATCACTTGTTTGCACACGCACTCTGTTTCGGAAAGACTTGTTTTCGGAGCTGGCAATGTGAAAGCCATTCAGGAACAAGTATATTTTCAGCCAAAACTAAATTGCTTTTATTCATGTCTAAACAGAGTCGACATTGTGGACTGGAGGAGAATGCAATTATGCTTCTCATGCCAGAAAGACAGCAGTGCATGCTTCTTCAACTTTCACTAGCCCCTTTATGGCTAGTCCGCAATAAATATCTCATTATGGACTTGAATCCATAACGCGATATGATGCTTGTTTAAAGGGCCAAGTAAAAAGACTACTTGAAAATGACACTGAAGACACAAGCAGATGTTACAAATGAATGCAACAACATAACCTGTAAGTCTGTAAGTCGCTTTGGATAAAAGCGTCTGCTAAATGAATAAATGTAAATGTGCATAAAACAGATCAATTTTTAATAGCCATAACTTTTTTTTAATATCACATAAATAAAACCATACAATTTAGTTAGTTTATTTTATGGTTTTATTTTTTTATTTAGCTAGTTAAAGGTTTATAATATTTTAGCACTAGATAGGGCATTCAATATTAAACACACCGCCTGTCTACGTTTTGAAAACTTTAAACCTTTACATGGAAGCCCTGTAAATCCCATTGGCTGCATTAAGACAACATTCAAACCCAACAAACAGGCAATTTCAAGTCATTCACTTGGAAAACGCTCTGTTTAAAACGTCAAAAGGAGGGTGACTCTTTTCTTTTGCACTTAGATTACCATATTTCTGTCGGGCTTGTGACACCTGCAGCCCACTGAGGGCGTGCAGAACATAGGACTTTACTTCAAACAGCCCAAAGGCTGTGGGTTTGGGTATTGACTGGGATTGAGCTCGTCCAGCTTGGACCCTCCTACCGCAGATGTACATTAATGCAGGAAAAATACAAATCTGGGCAGCAGAAAGAAAGGCAGTTCCTTTTAACATGCTGTTGTCTAGCTTGATCGTGTCAGTTTGAGGGAGCCCATTCAAAGGTATTCATGCATCTGCCTTTGAGGGACAATGGCAGCTAGTTTATAAACTGTCTCTTTTGGCTGCCTAAAGGCTTTAGACGCCATTGTTTTGCTCCTCTTAATAAACTTTTGGAGGAGTTCATCAACTTGCCTGAATAGCCAACGCAGAGAGGCCAGGGACACAAAAATAACAGCCGGTTGGCTTTTCCCTTTTCTTTCTCTCTTTTGAAGTGACTATCTTTAAATCAGGAAAGAGTGCTGTCAGACACCAGAATAATTTTTGCGCAAACAATAAAAGCAAACGGCCAGAGGAACGAAAGTTAATTCACAGAAGAATGGAGGACTTGACTCTTTAAATGAAACCGCTAAAAGTGCACCTTGAACCATAGTCTTAACTCTTTAACATCACATGGTAGATTTGTTCCTACAATAATTAATGAGCTAAATGATAATTAATGGCCTCCGTTATGCAAATCTTGGTGGGATTTTAGTCAGAGCAGCTTAAATTCAAGTAGGCTATGTTAGCTACTAGCTACATAGTGTAAGAAAATAAATAAATAAATAAAAACAAATTATGGCCAATAAATTTTTTCGACAGCTATTGTCAAATGCTACTCTTCCAAAAAGCCTATTCCATTCATTTTGTCTACTCAGTGACCCTACAATGATAGTATTTATTAAGAGTATCTGTACACGGACACCTGCGGTGAACAAACACTGCCTGAGCAAATTCTCCAATGTGGACTGATACGTTTCAACATTTGTGCTTGAAATGTTATAAGATCTATCGGCAAAAGGTTACTTTTCCTTTGGTCTGTTTATGAGTGCCCTGAACCCACGTTTGGCACTCCTGCTTTGTGGAAGGATTCCCTTTTGTTAGCTGATCAGTCTCCCATTGGGTCTCCAGACAGGATTCTTGGCATTTGTCGGCAAAAATGAAAGCAGGATTAAGGAATGGCTACTGAACACTCCATGGAAAAGGAGTGGGCAGCAATTCCCCCAATTCAACCCCCCTCTTCCACTTTGGTAACTCCTCTTTTCGTATATTTGTATTCCCAAAGAGGCCATTAAAGCTGGTTTGAAAGCGATACGAACAATAAGATCAAAATCAACAAGTCGAGTCGTATGTTGAACGTTTGCTTGTTTCTTCAAATTGACCAATTAAACCACTGGCTACATATAAATGTTGATATTGCCATTAAATCCGTGTGATTTTATCACGTAATAAAAGGCTATCTATGTGTTATGAAATAGGTTTATTTAGTTCTATATTTATATGACACATTCATAGTATTATTATACAGCCTATTACTATAAAGCACACGGTTATTAAGCGATGTTGCTTTAGAAATGGTTCGCAAACGATTTCCAATTGATATTTTTAACGCCTACCAATAGACGAAACATACACGTCTTTAAGGTCAGTCACCAAGAGTTTCGTGCTCTTCCAATTTTAAAGGGCAACGTATGGCACTAAAACGATGGCGAGTCCAGGGCATCAAAAACACTTTACATAGGAAGCCCGGAGGCCAATACTTTTATTCATGTCAGCAGGAGTTTTCCCAAGTCGTTTGTTCGTTTTGTTCTTCTGGTCCAACAGGATGCCCCCCACTCTACTGCACAGTGCAGATCTCGGTGAATGACATGGATTCTTGACCAGCTAATTGCTTTGATTTTCCAAAAATCCCATATGTTGTAAATGTATGTATTGTCAGGGCTTAATTGAAAACGTGGTTTCGTTTTATTTCTGGCGACAACGAAGGTGAGTGAGACGGGGTTATGCTGGAAAAACATCCACAAGCTCTCTGCAGTGGACTTCTGAATTTCAGCAAATCAAATGGTAGATTGTCCCTTTAACCAAAAAAAGACAGATATCCAAAAGCCATTCGCAAAGTAATGTGCGCACTGAGATAGTCCTTGTCCCACATGGCAAGGAATACTTTAATTAATAGACAGGCCGTCTTGAAAGCAGCACTGGCAGCCTGTAATATGATGAACTCCCATTGTCGTGGTGTCACCACAAATGTTTCCGATAAGAAAAGCACCCAAGGATCAAAGACTATAAGCCTCTCAATTTCCTCCAGACGCCTCTACTTTTCTGCACCTACTTTCTATTATTTTTTTCTTCTTCTTCCTCTCTCCCTTAAACATCTGAAACACACAAAATCCTCTTCGTTGCATCTATAGGATCCGCCCCAGGTTAACAGGTCAGCAAAGCTGTTGAAAATAATTGCATATTGATATTCTGTTCAAGGGGGCTTACGTAATCTTTCTACATTTTAAAAATGATTAAAGTCAAATTTCATACAGACTGGCTCAGATGACGTGCCATTCAGTCTAATATTTTAGACTGAACAACCCATATACGAATACATACAAATATTCAGTCAAAATTCGGTGCAAGAATTAAATCAAAGAAACGGTCACATAAAAACAGAGGAATTCGACGTTTTCCGACATTCGATTCGTTCCACGAATTAGGTACCTGCATTTGGCGCATCCTAGTTTTTGTGTGAACTTCATCTTGGGTGAGCGTTCGGAAAATAATTTCCTCAGCAAAGTGCTGCAGTTAACCAGCATGTAATTCAGTTACACTGCAAAGGTTTTACAAAGCAACGTCGTTGACACTAAACAGGCGCTCTGGTGTCATGATCTCTGGATTAGCATATTTCAAAGCATAGTCTCATCATTAGACGATGACCTAGCAGAGAGATTGGTTATGCAAACGCCAGACTTGTTCTATTAATGTGCACTTGTCACTCACATTACTGCCCAACAACAGTTTTCTTATATTATGCGCGTTCTAATTACAGCTAGCACTGCTCACGTTCCAGCATATATTATTAATACAGTGAAAAGTACATATACGCCCCAAAAAATACTTGCATATTAACTATAATCAGTTTGTATGAACAGACTGTATTCTGCAGATACAACTACGTTTATTTGGCTAAATAAGGCACATTTTGACCTGCATGATGATGAAGATAATAATAATAATAATAAAAAAAAAATTACAAAAACGCTCCCTCTCCCAAAATTCCAATAAAATGTGTTGGGTAGCAGTGTGGGGAAAGGGGAGGTTAATCCGAGTTTAATACACTGATGCAGAGCGCAGGACCGCGGCTGAGTGATGATTGTGTTATCTCTTCCCAACATTTGGGTCTCCCTCAATTTCAGCCCAGCCAAATAGCTGCGAGAAAGTGCAGATGGAGTGACTCTCGATGCCTGAGGAAAAATATTAATAGCTAAATAACTTCCCCATACTTTCTCTAAATCTCTCTCTCTTTCTCTCTCGCTCCCCCCATTCCAGATGGATTTGTTTGAAGTGGTCTCCCGACTCATCCTATGGTCTCTTTTCTTCAAACGGGGCTTATTTCAAAGTCTCAAATATACAGTATATCTTTCGTTTCTCTACAAATATCTCGGAACTATTCCCGTGTGCAAACATTCTCTCGATGTAATTGGCCTTTTGTAACATTCTTGAAAAGAATGCACATAGCAAAATTATATTTCGCTTCATTCGATATCTGACGTTCTTCTGGAATTATTATAACCCTTGTTTAAACGTGTTCGATTTCTCCAGTCAAACGAATCGTTGCAGCGTGGTCACGAGTCAATTGAACTTGCTTAAATATGCCACCCCAAGGTCGAGGTCATCTTTTTAGTAATTAACCGAGATCTGGTAAGAAATGCAGGTGATCCGCTAATTTGTTTTGCGTTGTTCTGTGGGACAAGTCTCTTAAAGCCAATTGGTTTAATCAAATGTATCTAAATGAGGAATCTATCGATCCCCGTTAATTAGCTAAAAAAAAATTTCCTCTGGGTCAAATGACGTTTTACTGGTCGAGTAAAGCCCATGTGGTGCACGCGCCTTTCACGCTCCGTGCGTAAAAGAGGGCAAAGAATGACAGAGCACGTTAAAATAGAACAACAGGGGCAACATTAGATAAATACAAAATGACAGGGAATCCTTTGGCTTATTTCAGAAGTCACTAAATAACAAAACTTTGTTTTTACACCTGCATGGTTATGTACAAAGAGTAGTTTTTGGTTTTAAAGCCAGGAGCCATTTTTCTTTGTTATTTTCACACATAATAATAATACAAAAACTGCTTAATTTGTCCACAAATGACTTTTTTGGGGTATCATTCTTATGCCATGTGTTTGTGCGTCAACTCAACTTAAACAAAAATACAATAAACAAATATTATCAAATAAATAAACGAACACGTTTGAGGGAAAAAAATGTAAGATCTCATGAAGTTGTGCCGAAGGCTAGCCAGTGAGGGCCGTTTAAAGATGAAAGCGAAGAGAAAGAAAAGGCTCAATTTAATCTGCTTTAAAACCTTTCAAAATAACGTTGTGCTTGGAACTCAGCGAGTGAGAGCTGATTGGGGATAAATAAGTTTCTTACTATGCCTGTGAGCTATTACACCCATCTCCAACACAGCCGCTTGTTCAAAAGACACGTTTTCATTACGAACTCTAATAAGTCTTAACATTATTAAATGCCAGTTGGATGATCAAGTGAAACAAGCCCCGAGAAAAATCTTTTTAAGTCTGGAAAAAGATTGCATTTTGCCCCATCTCGTTTGCATGACACCGTATAGCTAAAAATGTGAAAAGACATTTGACAAAATGTTAGACATACGTGGAGTGAGTTTGGAGACGTAAATAAACATTACTGATATTTAGACAAATTATTCACGTATCATAGCAGATACGCATGCATTCTTCAGACATATGTATATTCTTAATGCACAGTGTTTAGGACAATGACAGAAATTTCTAATCACGGATTGCCACTTTGTATGCGTAATCCAATCGCTGCAGCGCATGCTGGCCTGTGAATCTGTCCACGGAGGTTGTATGAGGGTTTGGGGTTTGACGTTTCGCGCGCAAATACACATACACAACACAAACATGTGTTCTAAAACAACACACATTTTAGATTAATCGTGCGCACAGTTAAAAGCCACTTTAAACAAACCAGAAAAGTACGCATACTCCGCATCATTTTCATGAACAAAACCCTTTGCGATATTTCAAAGCTGAAAAATCAATGTGCTGTTTCACTTATTATTATATAGCCTAGCTAATTATAAATAATAAAACATGAATAAAAGCCGATCAATTTCTTACAAACAACCAATGTTGAAATAACATACGCGCAAAAGCCGAATAGGGCACCTCCTTCATCTAAAGCACCTCTCTAAACGTCTGCTAAGAAACACAATAGCGATTCCAAAAAGAGCAGTGGGCATTTCCAAACAAGAATAAAACATTTTGCACACTCCAAATCTCATTTTATTTCAACAGACGATTCCATAATATTACAAAACTATCTACCAGCAGGGTGTATTGAATAATTCATCTCTCTATAGTTCCCCTCTTGGCCTTTTGTTAAAAGTTTTTCCCCCCTTTACGGATTTTTGAATGTGAAAGGAAGGGTCCATTCCTTCTTGCTTTTAGGCTTTGCTTTGTAGCATAGATTCCTCGCTCCAAAAGAGCTTCAGTGAAGCAGAGATCTTTGGACTGAAGTTCATATTCAAGTGTAAAAAAAAAAAAAACCAAAAGACTCTGTCACAAAACCGACAATGATTTGTAGAGTTACTTCAAAAAGACAATCGTATTGTTTGCTTAGTTGTTTTTTTTTTCTCCTGAAATATTAACATGTTCTGGGCACGACTTTTTTTTTAATCAAATTTAGCTAAAACACAAGATTGCGTATAAAAATTAATTAAAACAAACCCAAAATAATATTGATTCTTCCACCGTTGACTTGTTACCGGTTGCCAGATGGAAAGGTCTGTTAACGTGCGAATAAGCGTGCCGAATTATCGCGAGAACCATCGGGCAATGTAGAACTTATGGGCTGTAATTGATATTGATTGCCACATCGGTCATCTGTCAGTTACCGTTTTCAAGGGACCGTTTACTCAGCGTCAAATGAGTCTGTTGTACAAATAGATCAAGGCCTAAATACCATCAGTCAGAGCCAATATAAATACACAATAAATCAAACGACCAAATGACAGTTTACCAAGCAGAGAAATCTCAAGGCACCGGTACAAAAAGCAAACAGCGATTTAATGTGTAGAGAAGACCCCCAAAAAAACTCAAGCGCAAAGTTTGAAAAGGTGTTTTCCGCGTAAGATTAGTAGAAAATTAAAATTAATTACCTTTGTCTCCCAGTATGCCGTCAATGCTGTGCTTAGTTTTTTTCTCCCCACTGTCATCTTTTTTGTCACAGTCGTCCTCGTCGTCTTTTTTGCCAAATCGCGCACGAAGAACCCGACTTATAGAACTTACTGATGGGAAAATTAAAAATAAACAAATTAATAAAAGCACACAGTGACAAAATAAATATATTTAAGCAATAATAATAGGCCGATAAGAATAACACAATAATACGGACAGTCTAATTATAATAATAATAAACTGGGCAAAAACAAAAATATATGCGTAATTTATAATATAGCCTAGTTATTATAAAATAACAATAGGCCTAGTAATAATAAACTATTCAATACTTTTATTTTCAATTCAGTGTGTCCAAGAGCTATAAATAAAATGACTGCGATAAAAATCACTCTGAAGGTATGAGATGTGGACATGATAAAAAAGGGGCTGCTTACCAGATGAGGCCTCACCTGAGGGAACTGTACTTCTGTCACACACACCGTCCTTCAGCAGTTTATCCCGAATCTCCCAGCTGAACATGCCGGGATTATCGCGCTTGTACTCTTCGATTCTTTTTTCCACGTCAGGTGTTGCCACCTGCTTTTGTGTTTGATTAAAAAGGCGAAAAATGTGCAAATAAAAAAAGAAGGAAAAAAAAAAATTAAGTATGGTTAAAAAGAAAGAAGACAGGAGAGCAAATATTAGTACAAATTGTAGGCTACATCCAACAACTTTACTTAAGCAATTTTATTCAATTAAAAAATACTTCATTTGCTTGCAAACAACAATAATAGCTACAAAACCCACATGCATAATGATAATTACAAAAATGAAAATAAAAAATAATAGGCTATACTTACTCTGGGTTTGCTTCCTCCTATTGCTCCAGGACGGATCGAGCCAGTTTCTTGATACCGGCAGAGGATTTTCGACACACAACCGTGGGAAACGCGGAGTTGTCGGGAGATCACGCAGGGACGGATGCCGTGGTGAGCCATTTCAACTATTTTGTGGCGGATATGATTTGGCAAAGGCCTACCATTGATAAAAACTCCGCCAAGCTGATTGACTCGACCTTGACCCAGAGGAGTTGAAACTGCAGTAAAGAAATGGAAATTAAATCTAACTTTGGCTAACTTTCACTCAAAATTCAGACTTGCAGCTTACTCTCTTAAATAGGTTGCGTATTGTCTTCCCTCAAAAGTAGGATTAAAAACAATAACGATTAATAATTGCGATAGGCTTTATAGCCTACCAGAAAAACCACCAGCAGTACTTTCAAATGATAAAGCAGCAATTTTTTGTTTAAACAATCTGTTACAAAAATACAGTGATAAATAATTGTCTTTATTGTATTAAATAAACAAAAAAAATGATATATACATAAATGTATATATACTGAAATGTGGCAAATTGTTCGATATTTATCCTACTGGTGTCTTGAGATGCGCTAAGAATTGTGTGTCCTGTCATTTAATGGGAATTTTGCTGAATGTAATTTAACAGATTGCTTTTGAGTGGTCCTCTCGCCCTGCATGCGTTATGCTTCATTATTTTTTTGCACTCGGTGTTTTATCTTTAATGCATCTTGAATTAATTTGCCAGTAGATCACTTCAACAAATCTTACAATGATGGACTGGCTTTGTAATTGGAGGTTTTATTTATACCATTAAAGTAAGAACATCGCCAATAACAAAATGGCCCTGGATAAAAGTTTATTCCTTTTCTTTTTAATTCTGGTGCGTTTAATAATCGTTCTGCTCACCAAAATGCGGCAAAGCCAATAACCAAATCTAATAGGCTATATATATTTGTATTTTATCTTCCAGCATATTCAGTCGAGAACTTGCTGTACTCACAAGCGTAATATACACTTCAAACTCTTTAAAAAAAATTATTTAGGCCTGGTATTATTTATAACAATTAATTACAGCAAAACAAAGTACCCTAAGATCTGTCCAACCAACCTTCCAAGGGAAATCCAGTGCGGGGATAGTTCTGTCCTGGAGCCGGTCGCATCATTCGCGGTACTGTTCCCGGTAAAGATGACATTCTACTTTTATTAAATGACGAGGCACAATAAGGCTGAAGTTTAAAATGCGCAAGCAAGTCCAGACTTGTTGATGAATGTTGCTTAAATGGCTAAAATTCACTTCAAGTCCTTTTTTCAAAAAAATGGGAAAATAAAAAAATGTTATCCAGCCACACTGTCGCGGGGACGTGAAACCTCCAAAAAACCAAACAAAGATAAACACTGTCGTTTTGCGCGGAGGGGGTCATGAGCAAAATAACTACGGCAAGAACAAGATGCAGCGCGCGCCAGGGAGGGGGTACTCCAAACGCTCTCGAGTGAACAAAGGTTACTTAATTCTTTGCAGTGTTTTCTTAAAAGGTCTGATAGTTTTGGATGACAAAGTCTGCTTGGGGTTTGGGAGTAGTTGAAGTGGATAACTTTAGCGCGCGGTGTAGGAGGGGTGTCGCGCGCGCCGATAGGCTCTCGCAGTCTTCTTTTATTCATGTGGGCATGGAGGGGAACAAGCAAGTTTTTTTCGACCAATCACAAAAAGCAGAGGGTGAGACAAACACGCACGCACACGCGGACTGCCTAGCTTTTCATTCACTTCATCAGATTGCCTTTGAGAAGAAAACAATGCAAACACTTGATCAATCGACAGCCATTTGTTACCAATGCCTAAAGGTCCCGAACTAATAAAACAGCAATTGTTTGTATACAATAATACTTTTTTTTTTTGTCCATATAAAATTGCTTATAGATACGTGTGTTCTCTTAATTAATATGTTCTCAAATTTTGCTTGGTCTATTGTACAGACAAAACTGTGCGATTATTGTACAGACAAAATATAGGTTTTCCACTGTAGGAACGAACACACAAACTTGTTTTTTTAGTCCGCCAATTGAAACAAATCTCGTGCTAATTAATTTGTTCTAATATACCATAACATACAACTTTTAATACAGGTACAGATAAGCTAATAATGTTTCCTGTGGGACTTTTTTAAATTGACGGAGCACCCCAGTGATTTGTCTGTTTAATCTTTTTAATTCAACACCATCTCTCCACAGCAACCAAACAAAGGCAAACCCGAAATATGTAAATAAAAAATATATATATATAGTCAAAACTAAAAATCAACAAGCAGAACCAAGCGAAAATTCAAAAATGCATTTAAAAACCCATTAATAAACCTTTACAAAAAACTGTTTTGCAAATAATGAGGAAAAACTATATTCTAAAAGCATAAATAACCAGCAAATGGCCAGTCTACAGTCTTCCTTTTTTAAAACATGAGGCTAATGAATGGCAAATACGTTTATAGATAGTTATTTAAAAAGTATTTATATATTTGATTATTTGCAATTACACAAATATAAACGTGACATACTTATTAAAGTGTCACCTGAAATTGTTCTAACGTTGTTGCGTCACATAGTGATTTATTATAACACCTTCAGTCCAAATCACACTCAGTCACTAACAATATTTGTCGGAGTCAGAAAGAAACTCATTCAATTAAAACTTGTAGAGTCCCATGATTAACCAGTGCCAAGCCTACGATTAGCAGTGATTGTTTAGGTATCCTGTGTGGAAAGGGATGCTTAAGAACATCAAACACTGGAATTCAACTTTAAGAACAGACAGGCAGTAATGACTTGAAAGCTGCGCTTTGTTGTTAACAATGGCATCGTTAATTTGTGTGCATTGCTGGTTAATATGTACTTCCACATGACTAAGCATGTCACATCCCAAGGGACCGGTAGTCTGAATGCCTTTGAGGTCTCTTGTAAACGTCGAAGACATAACTCGAGTTGGTACAATTTATAACAGACTTAAAAAGATTTAAAGGCTTTACCGAATATGTCTATAAAGACGTATAGAATTTAGATAAAGTTATAGGGTAAACTAGTTGTAGTTCGTAAAATTTGTGCTCAAGCTGTAGAAAATGTTACCTGTTTGTTTGACGTATAGCCTACTTTCGCAACCAAGTTTTCAGGAAGATAATCATCACTTTTCAAAGATTTGTAGCTTTACATGCAATGTTTTTAAAATAGTCCTATCTTTTGTTCAGCACGTAATGAGATTAGTAAATGAAGTATACTGCATGAAAGCAGCACAAAGCTACACAATAGCACTGCAATAGCATGCGTGTAAATATTTGTTGATTCAAGAGCGCTCACTGTTGGTCTAATGCGAAAACCATGCTGCATTGACAGCAGGTCTTCTTTATCTACGAATGACAAGTTGAAGGACTTGCCACTAGATGGCAATAAAAAACCAAGAGTGCAATTCTTCAATTTTTTTTACTCCAGGATTTCACTCCACTTTAAAGTGTCCATTATACTCAGTCAAGCGAAAGCGTTTGCTTTTACACATATGGCTGAGATAGCATATTGTTCTGCAATCATAGGTAACTATAAATTACATTTAACAAACATTTAGAAATACACTCACAATCATAAATAACATTTATTTACAAATTACTAGTGTTGTCCTGTGGACACTAAAAAGAAGAGTAAGAGAAGTGAAAGCGCAGAGCTCCATATCTGAAGCATGAAACCAAGAGAAGGGGAGAAAGCAAAGAGCGAGAGAGAGGGAAAGAGAGCAGGTGCACCAGATCACACAAAGCCCAGCAGACTAAGGTTGAGGTCCATATGACACTTTTAGCATTGGGGCAGAATAACATTCCAGCTGGAAGCGTTTAACGGTGTTAAATCACTGGCTTGGTAATGACATTTTGTCCCCATACATCACTGAAAGCAAGGGAAGGAATGTCTGTGAGGTAGTCCCATCTTTCTCACAAGCATTCCTACTGATTTCCACAGCACAGTAGCTTAGTGGAATATAAGTGCTGATTGTCTGAGATACTTCAGAATTACTAGCAAAACAGGTGAGCTCTTTTTTCTATCCAGAAAATACTTTTTCTAACACTTTTAGTGGTATTAACTAATTTAAATCCTTGTTAGGTAGACATTTATACCCTTTTACTTATAATACTATTCAATGTTTGGTTGTTCTTTCAGTATTTCATGAAATAAACAAGACAACCAGTATCAGGTTACCACAAAAAATAACAAAGAAATACAACTGCATTCAACAAAATATTTCTTGAGCATTAAATCAGCATAATAAAATGATTTCTGAAGGATCATGTGACACTGAAGATTGAAGTAATGATGCTGAAATGTCCACTTTGTATTATATATATAAATTACATGTTAGAAAATATTAAAATATAATTGTAATAAGATTTTTCTAAATTATTTTTAACCACATAAATATACATTTAAATTACCGTACATTATTGTTGAACTGAGGTATCGCTGAAGTGGAAGGAGCTGATAAAGTGACCCTGGTGTCCAATCACAAAAATTTGAATTTGAATTTTAATTAAATAAAATATAAACTTACATTTAAAAGTTAACTTTATTTTAAAGGAACAGTTCACCCAAAAATGAAAATTCTGTCATCATTTACTCACCCTTGACAAATACCAAACCTGTATGAATTTCTTTGTTCTGCCGAACACAAAGGAAGATATTTTAAAGAAAGTTTGTAACCAGGCTGTTTTGGGTCACTATTGACTCATATAGTAGGAAAAAACATACTATGGGGGTCAAAGGTCACCCAAAACAGCCAGGTTACAAGATTTTTTTTTTTTTTTTTTTTTTTTTAAAAGTCTCCAGAACAAATCCATACAGGTTTGGAAATACTTGGGGGTGAATAAAAGTGGACAGAATTTTCATTTTTGGGTGAACTATTCCTTTAATGCAGCTTTGTTATTCCCTTTCACTTGGCACTGAAAACTCTCATCTCACAATAAAATAATGGAATTTAAGTTTTGTCCAATGACAGATATATTATTCTCTCTCCTCCAATCTTTTATTTAGACATAAAATGCACCATGAAGGCTCTCGGGACGCCTCCATATGCCAAGCATGTGATCTGGTCGAGGAGCACCAAACCACTGCACTCTGAACCGGTCTGAACGACACCTCCCCTCTGATCAACTCTTTCATGTGCTGGTGAGCGCTGTGAGGGCCGATGTGGGACATGAGTGAGCATCAATAGGTCGTGACCAGGAAGGTCATGCTGCACGGGGTGTTTCTTTCTCTTTCTCTCTTAAAACTGAAGACTACTGACTACTTACTATATACAAATCAAAGGTCATGGGCTGATCAGTTCTATAACTGAGCTGATCTGGGATCACTGTGTCACTGGTAACCTGGTACATATTATCATGGATTGACCCTATATGAATAATCTAGGAAATGAAAATCAGGAATAAATGAGGACACAGATCACCTGCCGTGATTCTACAAGCCATATCATTAAATTTACAATTATGAGAAGTAACAGACTAGTTTTTTTGGCCAAGGACAAATTTTATTTCCCATGGATTAAAAAAGAAAAGAAAAAAAAGATTAAAAATCATGCACTTTCAAGTGTTTTGGAGTCACTGACCAGTGTTGGGAAGGTTAGTTTGGAAATGTAATAGGTTAACTCTTTCAGTTACTTTATTAATGTACATATAATTCGTTTTCTAAATTTCTAACTAATGTTTTCAACTGTTAACCACAAGGTGTCCAGGGTCATAACGGTTGATGATACATCATCTGAATAATTAAGCATTACATTGATATATGGTTTGTTAGGATCTGACTATATTTGGCTGAGATACAACTATTTTTAAATCTGAAATCCAAGGGTGCAAAAAATCCAAATATTAAGAAAATCACCTCTAAAGCTGTCCACATGAAGTTCTAGGTTTTTCTATATTTTTGAGATACGTACAAACTGTTTCATGGAACATGATTGTTACTTAACATCCTAATGATTTTTGGCATAAAAGAAGAAATTATCTTTTTGACCCATATAGTTGGCTCTTGCTTTAAATATACAGCATCTGTGCTACTTATGACTGGTTTTGTGCTCCAGGGTCAACTGAAACTTTAAAAGCAGGCAGGGTTAACCTTACTGTCAGACTTTTAAAATCCTTTATCACTTAAAATAAGATTATAATAATTTAATTCTAAAGCACAGACACCACAACTCAGACATAACCAAACTTTTACAGTTTTAATAGTTGTGATACTGTTTGCCAAATCAAATCCTTGCACAGCTATGACAGGAAACACTGACATCTCAAAATGCCTTGAGTTCATATATACATATATGAACCTACAAGGAAATAAAAGAGTTATCCAATATGTGTCCGATATTACTGAAACACTGGTGTCAAGAGTATAACAAAGAGTGAAGAATTTAAGGGGTCTGAATACTTTCTGTACCCATTGTATATACAGTAGTCGACATTCGAAGCGGATCAAAACCTTTCATCAAAGTTGTCCTAAGACAAGAATAGGTATTGTTTTTGATTTTAGGACAACTTTGATGAACTGTATATATACCACATGACATTTTACCAGCCTCTTAAACTCTGCAGATTTGGATATTTTTTACATATTTAAAATACCAATTTACATATTCAAATTTTTAACCCTTTGTCTTCACCAATAACCCCATATGTGGTACCATTTGAAAGCTTAGAATCTCTATTTTATGCAGATATGAATCACTTTGATATT
>JAUMHQ010000089.1:8293745-8311294 GCA_032361165.1 Enteromius paludinosus | reverse complement strand
CATTTGTGGATAATGGCTCTCACTGTGGTTCGCTGGAGTCCCAAAGCTTTAGAAATGGCTTTATAACCTTTACCAGACTGATAGATCTCAATTACTTTTGTTCTCATTTGTTCCTGAATTTCTTTGGATCTTGGCATGATGTCTAGCTTTTAAGGTGCTTTTGGTCTACTTCTCTGTGTCAGGTAGCTCCTATTTAAGTGATTTCTTGATTGAAACAGGTGTGGCAGTAATCAGGCCTGGGGGTGACTACAGAAATTGAACTCAGGTGTGATAAACCACAGTTAAGTTATGTTTTAACAAGGGGGGCAATCACTTTTTCACACAGGGCCATGTAGGTTTGGATTTTTTTTCTCCCTAAAGAATAAAAACCATCATTTAAAAACTGCATTTTGTGTTCAATTATGTTATCCTTGACTAATAGTTAAATGTGTTTGATGATCAGAAACATTTTGAGTGACAAACATGCAAAAGAATAAGAAATCAGGAATGGGGGCAAATAGTTTTTCACACCACTGTATATATATATATATAATACTCACTAACTAAATAACTGAATTCCACATTTCCTACAGCCATAAGCAAACGTACTGTGTGTAGGCCCAAGGCCACTGCTAGAGGAAGCATACATCTGTGCACGTGTGATACAAATCAAGTTACACACAAAAACTTTCCCGTTTGACAATTAGCCCCGGTTGTTCTTACCTTATGTGTTTCTGTGGTGCATTCAGTGAGACGTTTTATTGTGTTTCCAAAAGCACTGATTAGGATTATTGCTTGTTCCCCAAAAGCATCATAACTTCTTAGTAACCTACCTGAAATCCATCACAGACAGAGAGTGTACGGTGAGTCAAACACAAACGACTAAAGTACACCGAGTTATTTTTTATGTATGGCACCCTTTGCAGGGTAAAGCATATGAACACTATAAAATGAAATACTTACTTTATACTTAATATTAATTGCGTAAAATAGATGAGAATTAACATTTAAAGGCTAATTAACATTAAAGAAAAGCAACAGGCCACTGATTTGTGTGGACCTAGATGCAAAAATGTATGGTCACATGGCAGAATGACGTAGGAAACCAGATTTTTCTGCACATGTCATGTTGTAACAATAGATGGCGCTACTCGCCTGATTATTAGGACTGAATTCAAAACGCTTTATTAACAATGATAAACTGTAGGTGGCGCAATGTGTCTCATATTCAGAGATTTGAGCTAACTTAAACGAAGACAGTTGCAGCTAAGTAACAGCAAAACTCATGTACATATAGACTTTTTGCTTTCTGTGGTCATCCACATGATCTGACAGTAACATTAAGGGAAATAACTTATTGGAGTCCACAACAGAAACCATAGAAGCCAGCGGTGACTATACGAGGGCAGCTTTCTTTAGAAATATTCCACTTTCCTGTAACATTTTGCACATTGATGTGGTCATATTTTAAGGGAAGTGACTCAGGCTTTACTTTTCAAAAGCTCCTCACTATCACAGCATTGAGCAAACATCACAGAGATAAAGACACAGAATTCACAATAAAGCTGATATCACCTTTCTGCACAACCTCCATACAGATAAACCAGACTTGACTTGAACAGACTAGCTTAAACTAAAAAAAAAGGGAATCATCCACTGATCATAAATATATATATATATATAGAGAGAGAGAGAGAGAGAGAGAGAGAGAATGTTGTCCGATTGGTTTGTCCTTTGATAACAGTTATGATAAATGAAACACACTGCGATTAAAATAATTCAAGGAATCTGTGTATAAATAAGTTACTTTATTTAAATAGTCTGGTGTGAAAAACTACACCAATACTGTACAGTTTAGAAGTGCATGTTTCCTCAGCAGATGAAACAAAGTCAGTTGACATTAGCCTTCACATAGAACATATCCAAGTCATTTTGTTGAACGGACAAAACATAAGTAGCTGAAAAAGTAAACAGTTACTGGTCTGATAAATGTCAAGATTATAAAAAGTCTAATCACAATAAAAACAGCAACAAGTGTGTTCGACGTTTGGTAAGAAATACATGAAACACAAGGCCAGTATGAGTTAAGGGCTTCTAAATGTTTATGGTAATCTGTATATATTTTTTAAAGTAGCCATTTACACCAAGTGTCCTGCATTTGGACGTCAAACAGCAAGGCAGTGGCACGTCGACCCTTGTAACAGACATGACTAAAGAAAAAACAGCTTTAACACAAGAATCCGGTTTCATTCTTTCATTCTCATTCAAGTGTCAAATCAGTTGATGAATGAATTTATTTTATTTGAATGGACAAAAAAAGAAAGCAAAATGCATTCTTCACATGAAAGCTAGAATACTAATCCTTGTGCCCAGAGTCTTTTTGATCTTCGCCCTTCTCATGGAATATTCTTAGACCAATAAAAATTGGCAGCTTTTAATTATCTGGAATTCAGGTCAGTGCTATTACTAATACTAGTCTTGTCATTTTTCAGCAATATATGAATGTATACTGTTGGTGTATCATTTCTTAACGGAAAAATGAAAAGAAAACATGCATCTTTACTATTCCACCTTACAGAAAGTGGAGGGGGGAAAAAAAGACCAGCTTATACTCTGGTTACACAGTGTTAACGGTGTAACAGTCAATCCTATTTCTTCATTAAAGGATACTGCACACTTTAATTCAATAATACAGCAAGGAAATAGTACAACAAAGAACAAGGACATCAATAAATAGTGTGGCACAATTCAAGGGAAACAACCCAATAGTGATTTAAAATGCAATAAAAAAAAAGCTGTGCTTATTAAAATAACTATAATAATAATAATAATAATAATAAAAGTAAAACAAAATATTGCTGTTGCTATTGTAATAGGTCAATGTAAAGTATAATGTATTTAATATATAATAGTCTTATTTTACAAAACTGTAAACTGACTATACTAATTTTCATGGTTTCATTTATGCATTAATGGCTTCTTTTCAAGTGTTAAACCATCTACCATAGATTTTACTTTGGCAGAAAACCACAGGGAGACTGTAAAAAAAATTCTCAAGTCAAAATCCCAACTTGGGTTTCATTTAGATTAATCATGCATCCCTCCCAACAAAGGACACTTTCATCTGTTCTGTAGTTTCCAGCAGTGGTAAACCAATTCATTTTCTTTGTGTGTAATCCGAATACACAATTATCCCATTCTTAAACAGACCAGTAATTCGTAACACTGAAGAATCAGTTCAGTCAAACAACAAATCGGTTTATATCCAGCCTTCCTTATTTCCACTTTAAACAAGCTAACAACTAACCGCTCAGTCGCTAATAATCACTAGGAGTCTGATTCTTTGAAAAACCTCTCAAATTTGTCTAAGTAGCCGGGCCGATGAGGGAGGAGGAAGTAATGGGTACTACTGACTTTCTTCCCATCTTCCATGATGGGTAGAATACAGGGGCTCCGAGGAGCCGGCAGGCCCTCACAAGCCTGCTGAGCCTTACTGACGTACTCCGGATAGGGAGCAAAGCTCTGAGTAGGAGGCATCACCCCATTGATGTAAATCGGGAGACTCTTTGGACTAATGGCTCGTGGTATGACCTGAGGAATGGGCTCCCTTGGCGGCACTTTAGGGGGTTTGTCTGCATCAAAGTCATCGGTTGACGGCCGCCTGCTGTCCGTGCATTCACTGAAGCGAGAACGAATTGGCACGCGAGGCGGAACTTCGGGTTTCTCCTGCGGGTGGCTGTGGGGAGAATGGTATAGACCGGTCGGTCTGAAGTTGGCGGCTTTGAAGGACCCAGCAGGGCCAGAATGGGAGCGCTGCAACCGGCGCTGGGGTCTGTCTTGGTTCTGTGAAACACTGTGCTCCCATTGAGGTCCTTCGTGATACGCAAAGTTTATTTGACCGTTTCCCCGAAAACTGCCCCTCCCCGGCAAGCCGTACTGGAAGGATGGGGTTTTAGGCACCAGATATTGGGCCTCAGAGGTGCTGGAGAAAAACTCCACCTCGTCATCTTCGGATTCATCAGAGGATAGATCGCCTATATCCGGGAGGGGTGGAAGGGGCTTAGTTGTTCTCCGAGGCGAACAAGGGGGTATGTGTTCATAAACAGACAGTTTCTGTAAGGACGGAACCACCTGGTCTCCCGCAGGTGGGTGGCACTGGGAGGAAAAAAGCAGCTGTGTAGGATTGGGAGTCTTGGGAGACAGACATGGAGAACAGGAGCCAGGCGTCTTTCCTGTGAAGTAAAAAAAAATATAAAAATTGGATTTGACCACAATGACCCCTCTCTTAAAATAGTGTTAGCCTCAACATAGGGAGTTTATCAAAGATTTCACTTATCAGCAGAGCAAAATGACAACCATACACTTCCTATAACCTTCTACACTTCCGGAGAAACAGCTGCAGCAGGCTTCGAGAACAGAGGGTGACCAGATTGTGATATAGTTGATACAAATTCAAAATCAAGCACTCACTTACTTTCAAAGCCCACGTTCGCAGTGTTTTGCTGATACATTCTCAAGCTGTGGTCCATGGACTCTGAACCAAATCCAAAAAACAGCCTACAACAGAAAGAAAAAAGAAAAATGGAAGGTGTCAATTCTGGTGAATGAAGAAAGTAAATCTCTCAATACATAACGCAGCAGGTTGAGCTGAGGACTGCAGCTCACACTCACTTATCCATGGTGTCGTGGTCATGATGCTGATCCCAGTACGGTTGGGCTGAGGCCATAACGTAAGAGAGAGTGGAGGCTAGTTCAGGCCTGTGGGGGTCTCCATCTTCCTTGAACCTGCAGAACTCATAATCCAGCAATGGGTAACCAAGTCAAGCTTTTTATGCTCCACTTTTCCAACAGCAATGGGAAAAAAACTGTACAAAGAAGAAAGAAAAGGTGGTTTGAATATACAGTAGGCGAGAAGAAAAAGTTATCTTGTCAACAAATGTATAAAATCAAAAAGACCTGAGCATGCCTATCTATGTCTTCAGGATCATTACAAAAATCACAGGCAGGCGAGTCTGAGTTTATAAAACGTGACAGGACCAACATACAGTTTAAGAGGTTACAAAAGATTTTGATTTCAACCATATAACATATGAAATATAAACATAGTTGGATTGGAGTTTATCCACTTTCTGTACCATAATTGGCCTAATTCATCTGTTTGCTCTGCTTGAGCTTCAATTCTTCAGGTCTTTATATGTATATTTTGTATAAATGTATATATACTTTGTATATAACAGAACATTGTTGTGTATAATGCAGTTATAAGCTTCCTGACAAATACTTAAATATTAAAAAATATAATTTTAATTAAACCTCAATTAAATAAATATTTGAATATTAAAATGTATGAGCCTAAATAATCAAATGCAATATTTTTATAAAATGCCAATTGCTTAAACCTCAAAAAGAGTATTTTCCACTGGCATTGAGAAATGTTTTTGAGCACCAAATCAAAGAATGATTTCATCATGCGAGTAATGGCTGCTGAATATTTACGGTCAAGGGAATTAAACATTATGGTAAAATACACAAAATGCTATTTAATAAAAGCAAAGAATACCCTAAATTAAATCTAATTACGAATTCAAACAAGACAATACAATAATTACACAAAAGAAAAAATTGATTGTCTTGCAAAAGCCACATGTTTTAATGCAGTTTTTCCATTGTTATATATGGACAGGCAGATATAACAAACAACTCATCTACGAAATTGCAGTGATGCAACATCAGTTCTTTAAGACATTACACCACAACACAATAAAGCATCTGTGCTAGAAAACAAAACCATTCAGTGAGAAATGTGCTGGAATGCCTGGGCGCAAGTCAGAATGTAATCAATGAAATACCCATGCAGGCTCCATTATGCAACTTATCACATGCTCGGCCTCTGCTTTGCCTCAGTCAGAACCGTGAAAGACAGAAACTAACAATCGTCAATTCTCCCAGTAAAGACCTCCATGCAGATGCGACGCTAAAGCATAAATGGTTCTTTGTGTGTTTGCGTTGGGGAGAGTGCCTGTGCATTTTCAACATCAGTCAGCTCTTATCCGTGAGGTTAAAGCCCTGCCATAAAGGCATGAAAGAGGTGTTAGATGGGACGTCACCAGAGGGGCCTGGGACAGCAGCCAAAGAGGACGTACTGATCCGCTACTCAGAGAAACAACATCTACCATGCCAAAAAGTACAGTGGGACAAACTCTGCATTAAAATCTAACACCACGTAAGCACACAAAAATAGGCTTTCACTATAAATCTCCACAAAACTTGGAGGTACAGGAAATAAATGTACTTTTTACGGTCGTTTAGGTCGTTAATCCTGTTCACACAAAGTGTGGTTAAAACAAATAAATAGAAATATATACACACACACACACACAAACATATGAAACCTTGCTAGCAATGTGGCACTAAAAGTTTAGTTCTTGTCATAGCACACAAACATTAATAATTAGCTGTATGTCTTATCACAGTGCACTAAAGACTACCAAGTAAACACTAAAAGTAAACTAAAAAATAGACCAAAGCTATCTTGTGTCTGTGCGCGTGTACACACACACACAATAATAAATTATATATTAGGCTAGACTAGATTAGATTATATCACTGCTATCAATCTTTGCGATTACGGTGCATGAATATATTATATAATATTTAACATTATACTTTTTACACACAAAAAGTTAGCTCTGGCATATTTTATATATATATATATACATACACACACACAACTAATATTATAAATATACCAAATATATCCTTTGCTGAGAAAAGAAAATGTAATACAAGTACTATATGTATTACTCTGTTATTTAAATACCTCATTGTACCTCACCTTAATTAATTATGTCTCCTAATGATATAATTACATAATAATATATACAATATTATAAACGCCCATCAGGCACTCCCACTGCAGAGATTTCAATCCCATCTAAATCAGTAGGCCTACGTGACAGACTGTAAACAAGAAAGATGAACACCTAAACACAAAACAGAAACATAAAGTAGGCACTTTGATTAGATGTATAGCTAATTATGAAAGTTGGTATGCAATGATAAGTGATACTTTTTCTGTGCAGTGCTGGCGAGGCTCCATTTGCAAGTACATAAAAAATAGGTAAAAGAAAAGCAGAGTCAGCTGGAGGCACGAGGCGTTGAATCCATAACAGAAGACGTGCATACGTGCATAAAGATGTGGTCAATGATTAACTTGGTTACTACTACTACACAGGACAGGTCGTCCTCAACTGGTAGCTGTCTTGTAAACAGTTCCCCGGAGTGACGTAGGACAAGCTTGTAAAATACGAAATTGCAGTGGGAATATAAAGATCGTTCTGATATGTGGACAGGTTGTCTTCATCTATTTCAACACACACCCATAGACAAACCCTTTCTGACTCAGGTGCGACTCATCTCGTTCTATATTTCAGTCCAAAGAACAGCCATAACAGTAGTTGCACGTAAACTGTGAATTGCGCTGAACGTTTTGACACACGTTATTTCGTCTGTATGATGAATATAAAAACATAAGCAAACTTTAAAATACTTAAAGCTACTTACAGGATCAATCTTTCGCTGGGTTGTTTTTATAGGCGCTCTCTTATATCCAGTACAGCTTAGACGAGTGCTGCGAGTAATCCCGGAGCATCTTCCTGAAACTTTCACAACAATAAATTAAACAAAACGCACGTGCAGTTATATATTGTGCAGCTCAACTTGACGCTTTCATCACGGAAAGCAGCGAGTTTGAAACTATTTATAAGGATCGTCTACGTCACAGCGTAGGCGCCGCCCACTCTCTTAAAGGCGCCGTTTTCTGAGACCTTATATGGCTTGTGACAAACAGCACGATTTGACTTCATATGTATTGAATTATTTGACGTAAAACGCAGCATGTTTTCCCGTATTGACACAATGATACAAATTCAAATTGCTATAAAGTCCTTGAGATAAGGTAGCAATGAAGTAACATTCATATTATGTTGCATGTTTTGGAGGCTCAAATACAGTGTTGCCATGTCCATTTATTATAATCGACTAAGTTGGGGCTCTTTTCATTCAGGGTTTTTTCTCCATTCTGTCACCATGTGACTTTTTTTTTACTTTCTTTGGCTTGCTTAGTTAGGGACGCTTCATTTTATTATTTTTATTATTTTTGCAACTTCATTGATATGATTGCACAGACACTATTGGAAGGGAACTGAACTGACCTGGATGAGGACATTACTAAATCAAAGATGAAATGCCTTTAATTAAAAAAGAAAAAACTCTTTACTGTTGTTCTCTTTTTAGAGCAGAATAGATTTCTGTCTGCATTACTGACATACTTTTGTTTTACTGCTTTGAACAATCTGTATTGTATAAAGCACTATATAAATAAAGGAGAATTGATTTATTTCATAAAGCCCAAATATGAGCAGAGGGGTTGACTTTTTTGTGGGATTATAAAGATAAATACATAAACATTTAGCAGTTTATCAAATAAATCTGAAAAAATATTAAGATGTAACTCAGGGGAGAAGAATGGTTGAGTAAATTATGTTATATAATTTTTTTTTCACACAAGAAAAAGTATTCTCGTAACATCACAAAAATGATGTCACATGGACTTGTCTGGACCTGGGATTATTTCAGTTGTATTGCTGTCTATGGAGGGTCAGATGGGTCAGATGTCTTCATCAAAAACATTTGTTGTTCTGAAGATGAACAAAGGTCTTATAGGTTTGGAACAACATGAGGATGAGTAATTAATTACATAATTTTTATTTTTGGGTGAACTAACCTTTTAAGAAATTTATATGAAGTGTATGCAAAAACTGAAGGAATAAGGCAAGTCGCTTATTTCTTCTGTCAGACCATTCAGTCATTTTTCTAGAAAGATCTGGCAACACTTCTCAAATCCAAACTGCTGTTTCCACTCACACAGCCTGCATTCGGGAGGTACACGTGGGCATGTCTAGCTGTCATAGCATGTGGGCGTAGAAAGTGGGAGTGTGAGGGTGGAGCTTTCTGATCGTTTCCGATCTTTCTTCCATATGGAGATGTGTGGCGTTGAATCACTGCTCTAGAACGCAAACAACTCTGAGGATGTTACAGAAAAGGGTTCACCAATGTGTAATAAATCACGTCCACTCTGGTCACAGAAGACTGCATCACATAATCCATTAATAAGACTGAATAAAACCTTCAGACACACATTTCATTAACTCGTAAGAGTGGATGAATAAATCACTCGACAAATCACATATGGGAAACAGAGTCACAATCAAACACAGCAATAACTTAACAGATGAATGTTTGAACTATAAATCACTGTGGAAAAACACCCCGCTCAGCAGCATGTTGATGTGCTGTCTGTGTCCCTGAAGCCTGTGATGATTGTTGAGAGAGGCTGGAAGCCACAGGGGCACTGAACTCCCAAGGAGAGGGTCAATTCATTTCCTGTCCCTGTCCCACACAGCTGCTGATGCCATGCATCCCATGTGAACAACATCCTTAGATAACTATATCAAAGTTGACCCTCAATTCTTCCGGATATTTCAGAATATTTCTGTGCAATAATATAAGATAACAGACTATCTTTATTATAGGCTATATTATATTTTATATTAATGCTAACACAACAGATAATTATATGCAAAATGCTGACATTATTCAAGACTGTCTTTTATGGCAGCTAGGAATTAATATGTTAAAAAAAAAAAAAATTATATATATATATATATATATATATATATATAGTAGGGAAGGTCACAAAACCTATATATATTTTTCTTACTAAAAATACAAAAAAATATATTTTTTATTATAATTTGATTGTATTTCTTTATTCTTCATGCTTCTTTTTCCTGTTTTTTGTAATGTTTTCTATTATTCAGATTCTGAAAATCAGTGACCTTTGCTGTCTTGACATTCTCTGAACTGACTCATGATCATAAAATGACACACAATCTCTGCATCATCTTAATTAACAGGAAATGATTATGGTTTTATTGATCAGGAATGAATTAACCAAAAATATCTTGCTAAAATCAATGATAAGTATAGGAACATGACACACACTCTTGAAAATACTATAACCTTGTTAATGCCTTTGTTGTAAACAATGTCAATCTAGAATTATATAATATTTTAAACAGCTTTGTTTTGTAGATTTTCATTTCAATTTCATTTTTAGCAATTTTGGTATGTACTTTTATTTTTTATTTTTTTTGTAATTAAATCACTTTATTTTTAGTCATTTAAGTACTTAAACATAAAATACGCATTTTCTATTAAAGTGTCAATAATAGCACTGAATAGTATCAGCAGTCACATAACATAACTATTGCGAGCAGCATTCAACATCTCAGCCTTGAGATTTAACCAACTTCCTGTGAAAGCTATGAACAATAAGCACCCCGTGGGCCTTATAACAAGCCCAAAACCATTATTGAGAAAGAGCTTATCTGGAATATTGGGCCTTTCTGGGAATGAGCTGTGGGTGTGTGATCAAAATGAAGTGCTCCCAGGTAGGCGAACAAACAGCAGAGCAATTTCTGAAAACCACAGATGATTTCTGCAGGACCTGTGTATACGAATGCTATTATCTCCTGATGCAAATTCATGCAAACGCCCAATCAACTCATGTAACTGCTATTTTAGTCATGCTTACATGAAGCACTGCGCACGTATCTGGCGTACATGCAGGAATTACGTGCCATAAACTCTCTCAGTGCATGTTTTGTCAATTTACGCTTCCCTTGACATACGCGTACATTTTTCACTCTCTGTTCTGGATGTTCCGCTCGAGTTCTCCCCAACATGAATGATGGCAGGCTGAGAATCCTTTGCAAGTTCACTGGAGAGCAATAGGGGAAGGAACACGCAGGTGACTGATCATATTTCCTCTGTCCTCATTACATGCTCCTGAGATACTCTTTATCTCTAGAGGCAACTGAAGAAAACAACTGAATGGAAATGACATTATAGCATGGGAGGAGAGCTCACGTTTAAAAGCATTCTCATACTAAATTGATCAAAATCGTATATTATAAAATAATAAAGTTCTTATCTGCATCCAATAACACTTTGATCTCAGCTTCGGCTACGAGATGTGCAAAATCAAATGTTTTTGCTGTTTCTGTTCATGCTTTAGGAGTTGATTGCAGTAACCATTACTTTTACCCCTTTTACATGATTTCCCCGAGTTAGTTTATAGGTGGAGGAACCTGACAGGGCTGTTGAGTAGCTTTCTCTGTTGTTGTTTTAATGGGTCATGGTGGCTCATTTTTTCTTATGAGTAAGTCTCTTTGTAAGTAAGTGCTGCAGTGAGCTTCACTTGATAGGCGGGGTCATGCAGACACACTCCATAGCACCACTGTATCTCACACAATCTAAACTATCTATTCAAACAGATCAAATACAGTAGATGAGGGATTCAAGGATGCCGTTAGACGGAAAATGATAATATGAATGAACTAATGTGTTTCAATATACGTAGATAGATGTTCAGTAAGATTTTTATTAATCCAGAGAAATTATTCAGAAAGAAGCCATAAATTAAAAAAGTGACAGTAAATAAATGCTGTCTTTTGAACTTTTCACTCACAGATGAATCCTGAAATGTATTAGTTTCCAGAGAGATGTTAAATGGTTAGTTCAGCTCATGTCGTTCCAAACCCATAAGACCTTCGTTCATCTTCGGAGCACAAATTAAGGTATTTTTGATGACTTCAGAGAGCCATCTGACCCTCCATAGACAGCAATGAAATGAAACGTAGCAAAAACATTGGTAAAACAATCCATGTGACATCAGTGGATCAACTTAACTTTTGCGATGTAAAACAGAAAGCAGTTATTTTAAACTGTAATAAGAGTTTACAATGTTACTGTTTTTACAGAATATTAAAAAAAAAAAAAATCCAGCCTTACGAGAGACTTTTTTTCAAAAACATAAAATAAAATCTTACTAACATTAACTTTTTGCGCAATAATGTCAATAAATTTATTACATTACAATAACATTTAAGGCACAGTTCCCCTAGATCGTGATGTTGTTTTAGCACACAAAATGTATTCTCATAGCTTCTTAAAATCATGGTTTAATCACTCAGTGTCCTTATTCCCTTTCCAAGTCCTGAACGTGTTAGAAAGTTCCAAAATCAAAAGTATCTTTGATTTCCGGAGATGCTTTTCCGGTTTCATTTGTTGGCTGTTTTCCTCATGCATCATGCATTGACAAAATCATTTGTTGGCTGTTTTCATCATGCATGAATCATTTCATGCATGATGAAAACAGCTATGCTTTCAGGATATGTCGTAAAACAAAATATACCAAAGTTGAAATAGTCCCCCAATTGATTTAGAAATATTTGCATTTCATCATGTACTGTGTATTGAACAAAGGTTGCTGGGATGCGTCAGGCTGCCTTGTGCATAGCACTCCAAATTCCAGCGACATAAAAAATGGCCTGTTAATGTATAAAAACATATTACTAGGCTTTTAATATTTAATGGATAGGAAGTTTAAATCCGCATAGGATTTTCTTCAATAAATCAGCAGGTTAACTGGAGAGGAGGATTAATTTTCTCTGTGTCAGAGTCACTTTAATGTGACCTTGAGTGGCGAGAGCAGCTGCATGACAGTAAGTGCGGCACCATCAAGCATGACAAGCGGGACCAAAGAGCAAACGGAAGTATAGATGTGTATTTTTATACCAAGCAGCTGCTCGTACAAAAAAGTGGTTGTATTATACAGATAACAAAAACATGAGGCAAAATGCTTATCTATTCCCCTTTTCATTCAAGTACTTTAGCTTACAAAATCACAACGGCCACTCTCAAGAGGAGTCTGGGACAAACACACACACACACACAAACACTGAGCTCCAGTCACACAAATACAAGGGCATCCATTCTCAAGTCACGCACACTTTCCCAGGATGCTAAGGGAACTCAGACAAAGGGAGTCTTTTAATTGAATAAGTGTGCTAGGAAGTAGCAAATGATTTGAGGACACAAAAAACAACTGATTTCATGGTAACAGAAACTATGAAAGGCCATTTAGGCTGGATCGTAGAAAAGAAAGAGGTAATTACTGCTGTTTGCCTGGGATACGGCAATAGAAGGACGGGTCACTCAATTACCCATGGTTCCAGGCAACAGAAAGGGCATGAGGTTTGCTCACCCAGAGGGGCGGCTTCCGCAGAGCATTGTGAAGAAAAGACCGGCACATTAATCTCCTCCAAAAAGTCCTTTTTTTTCCCTTTAGGCTGGGCTCCAAAGACTCGGAGAGGAATACAAAAGAGGTTGATATAGTAGAATAAGAAGAGAACAAACTTCCATGAATCATTTTAAGGAATGAGGGATGTGTTTTGACTGCTAAGAAGCACTAAATAGATAAAACAGTATCCTTATTCATAAAACAACAACATTTTAGATTAATTATAGTAATAATAATTTTGTGCTTTTAAGCACATTTACATTAGAACCAAGGCATAACCAGGTCACCAATAGAAAAAATATGATAAAATAAAAAGTAAAATTGAAGCCAAGTAAAATATATAGTTTCAAAATGCACTACATTTAATAAATATGCACACGAATTCTACCATAAAAAATGAATGAAATAAAAAAACTAATATAATATTAAAAAAATATATACAATTTCTACAGTAAAATTTAAAAAAAAACATTTTTTCAACAATTTTTTCCTTTTTGTGGACCAAAGCAGCATATTTCCATGATTTTTGTAACCCTGAAGTCTGCAGTATTGTCTGCTGAAATTTCAGCTTTCACTTTTTTTTAAGCCACTTATTATTCTTATTAGATCAAAATGTATGAACGCTACTCTTCCGAGAGCTTTTAATGTTTGTTTTAATTTGAATAATATTTCACAATATTACTTTTTTATCAGTTAAATGCAACCCTGGAGAGCATAAGAGACATTAAAAAAATCTTCATTGACCATGACCATACATCTTCATTCTTACTGAAGCCCAGAAGAGATTAAAAGAAAGTGAGAGGGAGTCATCTGTGGACAGGAGTATCCGGTTGTAAATACGGAAGTGGTCTGTCTATTTAGACCTGAAGATTTCCTCTGAGGTCCCAGCCAGGAACTTGTTTTGGAATCTGGGAGTCTGCTACTGCCTCCACGTTTTTTTCAGCCAGCACTCACCTCACAAGCTACATCCTGTGACTCACCATATCAGAGTCATGTTGAGCAGTTACAGTTCCTGGCCAGGCTTTTTCCTGATTCCATCAGCGTGACCTACATACATCAAAATAATGGATTCTGAACGTCATTCACAGTCTTTCAGGATGCCACTCAAAAGATTTAGACCATGCATACTTTTTGAAGTTGACTTTTTCCTTGCTGTTCCTGTGACTTACTGTTCACTGAACTTAACCTTTCTAACTCCCACTCACCAAGTTTTCAAAAAACACACACTGCTTCCCCCAAACTGACCACAAAGAAAAACAATACTTCTGGACGGATAGTTAGCTGTTTCAGCTTCTGTTGTGAGAGAAAACATGATAAGGATCAGTTTAACCCAAGAGTGGGCTATTCAACAGTTTAAGTTTAAAAACAGAATTTCTCAACAAAGAGCAGTTTCCAATGACTTTTGCACCAGATACAAACTCTAACAACCCTTGCTGGGCATGAATATCTGTGAACCAGCCTGGAAACGTCATCATCTTACAAATTACAGTGAGGAAACATCCATAGGTGTGAAACATTCAATAGTCGTGCAACTCTTAAATGAACGTCTTAATGACATCACTAAACCTAGATAACTAACTAAGCACATCACACAGCCCTATAAGAATGCAATTGTACTTCCAAAGAATAAAAAGCCTGCCTTTGTCTGAGTCAACAGCTGTATTTTATGAGTCACGAGGTTCTCGAGCTGAGCTCATGATGATGCATGCTGGTTTCGAGTGGAAATCATTTGTTCTTCGCTTTGGCCTGCCTGATCAGATGTCATAGCAAAGAGAAAATATTCTATTGGCTACTGTGCTCACACCAATAATCAGATCCATCTGGACAAGGCTCGTGTTAGAGGCAGGATCCAGCCGTAATCCGATTCATTACACAACCAGTGAGTTCAGCGTTCACCCTCCCTCACAGTCATAACGAAACTATGCTTGTTTAAAAGTGGCCAGTTTGCAGAGTGACGCAATCTGATATATCCTGTATTTTAGACATTATGGCAAGGAGAGATTCTTCATTTTGAGTCATTTAGGGCAGAGGTATCAAAATGCACCAAAATGTATCCCCTGGCTCTCTGTATGAGAGGAAGAAATAATGACTTCAGCAGAGGGCCTTAACCACAAAGCTTAAGAAAGAGATATAATACAATTTTATGAGCTTTACCGTTTGGACTTTCTGTGATGAATTTCTGTGCAATTCATTTATACATTTATCTGTAAGAATAAGTCTGTAAGTCAGCAAGATTATGCTCATCAAGGCTCCATTTATTTAATCACAAATAAAGTGGAACATAATATTTTGAAATGTATTATTATTTAAAATAACTGTAAAATATTATAGAAATTAATCTATTCCTTTAATGGCAAAGCTGAATTCTCAGCATCATTGCTCCAGTCTTCAGTGTCACATAATCCTTCACAAATAATGGTTTGATTATCAAGAAACACTTACTAATATCGATTTTGAAAATGGTTGTGCTGTTTAATATTTTGTGGGAACTGAGATCAAACTTGATCAACTAAATGCATCGTTGCTAAATGAAAGTATGAATTATTTGTAAATGTATTGTGTCTCCTCATGTTCCAAGGCCCATATTTAAAACCATAATTGGTAACACTTTATTTTAAGGTGTAAATAATACAGAGTAATTACCTAGTAAGTTCTTAGTAGTAGTCATTGTACTTACATAAAACAAAATCTACTTACCATGTAAGTAAGTTATGGAACAGTTACTGTTTATGTAGACATATGTAGTAATAGTCCGCTACTGTTACACATTTGTTACTATACATGTGTATCAATACATTACACCTTATCCAGATGCACCTTAGTTTGAGTCAACCCATTAGTAAACAGCTTAAATTCATGCAATACCTTTTTAGCTACATTAAAAAGAGAAAATATTATATAGGCATAAGCTACTTACAATAAAGTGTATCAAGATTGTACTCAAGTGTAAGTAGCTGTGTAACAGACTCTGTCTGTAACATATGTGTAACAGTAGCTGCCTGTTACATCGACATTAACTGTAATTACAGGCTGTTCCATAACTTAGTTACATGATAAGGTTTTTTAAATTATTATTAGTATTAAGTACAATGGCTATTACTAAGTGACTAATTAGGTAATTACTTATGACACCTTAAAATAAAGTGCTACCCCATAATACCCCCGAAAAAACAATTTTCATACAACCAATGCAATGTGCCTATTTGCATACAGAATTCTGTGAAGCAAAGTTTTAGATGTGGTGTTCAAAAAGATATTCCCAAAGGTGTGTTTTTCTTATCCACTATGAGCGTCAAATAAATCTTATAATCTGTTTAAGTAAGCTCCCCACAGCCATGAAAAACCCACCCACAAAGTCAGCAAACTTACAAGGTTTGGAACTGTGTGGACAGCTGCAAGTTATGACGCCCTACAACTCACTGTGACACACCACCTCTCCCCAGTCTGAAACAACTTCCACATCTACTGACTAA
Source organism: Enteromius paludinosus (assembly GCA_032361165.1). Lineage (NCBI taxonomy): Eukaryota > Metazoa > Chordata > Actinopteri > Cypriniformes > Cyprinidae > Enteromius > Enteromius paludinosus. The sequence goes on along the minus strand of JAUMHQ010000089.1, from coordinate 8,294,635 downwards.
AGTAAAAATTGCTATTTGTTATATAACTACAGAGCATACACTATCATTTAAAAAATTATTTGGTCACTTTTCTTTATATAGCGCTTTTAACAATACAGATTGTAGCAAAGCACTGAACATGATCAAATAGAAGAACAGAGTGATGGTAATGTATAATGATGAGCTTAAACTACTTATTTATCAAATGCAGAGACGGTCTCTGTAATCAAAATGACGATAATCACTAGAAATTAAGTGTCCCCAATTAAGCAAGCCAGAGGCGACAGCGGCAAGGAACCAAAACCCCATCCATGAGAGAATGGGGAAAAAACCTTGTGAGAACCAGGCTTAGTTGGGGCCAGTTCTCCTCTGGCCGGACGCCAGTTCAATTTTAAAAACATGCCAGATTGTGTAGAGGAGTGTGTGTGTGTGAGTGTGTTTGTGTGCATCTTATGCTATATTAAGGAAAAGAGTAGTGTGAGTGATGAAATTACTCAGATTATTCAACAGAGAAAACTTTCTTCCAGGTCCTTAGTCCTACACTCACAGCTGAAATGAAGGAATTAAATACGGTACCCGAAAGTTACCCGAAACAAATCTACAGTGTGTTTTGGTGTCTTATTAACGAGAAAGTCAAACACTTCAATCTCAGATCCATCCTTGTAAGAGAAAAAGAAGAGAGATGATACAGTCATCAAACATGGTTTTCCAGCTTACTACCATGGATAGATGTTTTGCGTAAACAGATTTTCTCTGTAAATGCTACGCAGATTCAAATTCCATGTTCACGATCTGAAACAAATCAGTTATAAAACAATATCATTGTAACATTTCTGTCTGTTCAGTTCTGTTTATAGTCTGTGTTTTTGTATTCTTAGTTTAGTTTCATTTTCATTGTGTCAATTTCAGTC
>JAUMHQ010000089.1:8271799-8285909 GCA_032361165.1 Enteromius paludinosus | reverse complement strand
AATGAATAAATAATTCACTGAACTTGTAGTCATAAATAATTGTACAGTACATTACAACAGACCCAAAAAATAAAGTACCTGTGCCAGGCGTTTTCTTTGAGCTGCCTGCAGAAGAGTGATTAGAAAGTCTAGAGTTGCTGGTTCTTTCTCAGATACCACACTAAGATAGTTGGCTGCCACTTTGTAGTTCTGCTGCCAGGCCTTCAAAACACCCCACCTGGCCTTAGCTGCGGCATCTCGAGGCTCTTGACCAAACACCTGCTTCAGGTGTGCATCTGCAGCATTCACCTCCCCTTCACAAACAGAAAACGTTATATTTTACATAGACACGGCCCACATACTTGACTCCATTAAGCGTTATACTGTTCCCTACCTTTGGCAAGTAGTGTATCTATGTACAGGAGGTGCCACCTGGGTTCCCTATAGTCAGTGTTCATTAGCGCTCCACCAATCAGAAAGGCCTTTTGAAGGAGCTCCTCGCGGCAGGGTACAGGGTTGGCCGACAGAGTCTCTGACAGGCTGCTACGACAGTGTTGACCCAACCATTCACAGACGACCTTTCGGGCTTTGTCTTTAAGTGACAGCATGCTCTGAGTGACCTCCTCGGCTCCACACTGAAGGGCAACCAGTATGTCCAGTGTGCATTCCTGATGAATTATTGATAATATAGTGTCAGTTGACAAGCATGTAGATGTAGGAAAAAATTACTTTGAGTGTCTGTTATATCAGCCACTGATGTTAAAATATTGTTTATTTTCAGTTGAATTTAAGTTACACTACAAATTAAAAGGAAACAAAAATTGAAAATGTGTATGGAGAACTAAACACTAAACCAAGAATAAAAGTTGTAATTTTGGGTTATCTATACATGTTACTGAATTATGAAACCACCTGCAAAAACATGTTTTGATCAAATGAGGTGGCTCCCATAGGTGGAGGTCTTTGTTTTTTAATACCACACCTTCTGCTGGTTCAGCATAAGATAAGTGAATCCTCTTCCACACAAAGTCTGCACATGGTCTGGGTGCTCTTTAAGGATCGCAGTGAAGTCAAAGATAGCCGTCTTCCACTGGCCCAGCAGTGCATAGCATCTTGCTCTCTCCAGCAAGGAATCTATTGCTCCACCACCTACAGAATAATCAGTTAACTTTTTAAAAAAATATATAAAACGGAGGTGAATTACCTTCTTCGCTTTCTAATACAATTTAAATCAAGCTGATCATGTGACTTACATGAAATAGAAAATCAACATCAATAATACAGGGCAACTATCTGAAACTTGCTGAACTAAAAAGGAAACTGCTGTATTTTTCTGTGTTAATTAGATAGAATCAATGGTGTGACTTCCTATCAGCATTTACACTTTTCCCCTCTACATATGTTAATCATAAATATTTTGTGATGTAAATTTGCATATTACTGTGTCTGAAAACAGGAAGCCCTTATTACCTGAAGCCATAATGGCAATGGACAAATAGGCCACAGCTTCCCTTATTGCACTTTCTGCTTGTTGGCCACACAGTATACGCTTGGAAGCAGTGTGACAATGTTTTTCTAGAAGGGCTCGATCTTGTAAAGATGTTACAGATAGAAGGGGCCGCAGGCAGCTAGTGTCTCCTGAATTGATCAGCTTCTTTAGTAGCTGTAAGACAACAGAGAGATTACTTACTGGGAAGATGAAAATTAATAAAGGCTATTTTGTCATAGATAAATTTTTTATGCGCATTAACTTAGGTGAACTGTGTAAGAAAACTCTAGCACCTGATAGGCATCATAGAGGAAGCCTCGATGCAGTTGCAGTATCGCAAGGCGTGCAAGAATTGGTGGCCGTGGAGCTGTGTGCTCAATGTTCAGAAGAAGACGATAAGCCTCTTCAACACGACCCAACTTGTACAGAGCATCTGCTGTGAGAATCTGGGGTCCATCGGCACCGGGTTGTAACTCCATTAGGAGAAGAGCGAGAGTGTGCACACCAGCAGCAGACCTGAAAGGAAGAATAGGAGATCGAATAAGCGCCTTATACAAAGTTGATTAATCTGTGATTGGCCTGTGCAATCCAAGTTATTGTTATATTTTTAACCCCCTTCAGGATCTGTTCACCCCTGAATAAAACTAGGAATGAACCAATAATAAAGTTATGCCGTTACTAATAAGCCAATTCCCATATCATTTCTGATAACTGAAAAATATTTTTGACAGAGAATCAAAATGAGTTATTTTGAGTAACAAAGTGAATTTAGGCATAATAGTACTTCAATTTACAATATGAAAAATGGATATTTATTTTTATATTTGGTAAATTTAACAAAGGTTATCAAAAGGAAACTCTTAAAACCTTAAGTTCCAATTGGAGATTTTCACAGGACACTATTTTTGGTTCTTTAAAGAAAAAGGAAAACTTTTTAAAAGGATCAAATGAAAACACATTTTAAACATCTGAAGAACCTTTTTCTACTATATTATGCAATTTAAAAAAAAGAACCATTATACTGTATTTTAGTGTACTGTAATCCATATTTGTACCGATATATTGTGAATCCTTAAATAAGACACAAAAGATAAAATTAAAGATACACCATGACTAATAAGTTTCATCCCAAATGAGAAACAAATGCAAATGCACCTCTCTTTGTTGGTGTGACCCTCCTCATGCTCTTGTTGAACTCTAGGATTTGTCTCAGCTCTTTGCTCTTCGGTCTCCTCAAGCATGACTCTTCCCTGTTCCAGCAACACGGTGCACAGCAACCCACGGTAATTCCAAGGTACCAGGCACCTAATGGTTAAAGAAGCATCCTGCAGCTGCAATTGGCTTGCTGTAATGTAATCTAGAGCAGTAAGGTAGTGTGAGCCAGCCATCATACGCAGGATACCCCTACCACAGAGTGAACGGACACAGCTGGGTGGGTGAGGAGTACAATGATTAATCACTGCTTGGAAATCCTCCAGAGCACCTTTATGGTCTTCGCTGAAGAGTCGGGAATACCCTCTGAGCACTTGCACAGTGTTCTGGTAGCTTTGCTGGGCTGGAGCTGCAGCGGCGAGCTGGCTACTTATGGAAAGGGCTTCTCTGTGTTCCCCACGCAGGAGGAGGCAGTCTGCCAGACGCACCCGAAGTTCCCTACCTCCTCCGTCCGACTCCAGGTGGCATAGAGCTCGCAGTTGAGCAATAACGGGATCTAACAGCTCCACTCCTTTTGAAGACCTGAGGTCAGGCCTAATAAGAACGGCCTCTCTGAACTCCGAGACGCCCTTCTCAGCCTGTTGACGTAGTTGGATACGAGCAGCCAATCCTATGCCAGTGTCCGAGAAAAGACTCTGGAATTGCTGCCTTGCTGTGGCTGGATGAAGTGCAAAGCCATCACCTAAATCTTCACAGACTTCTCTTGCTCGTCCTCCTGCAGAAAAATGAGCAGCTGCTCTGGCCACAAGTAAACAAGCCCTTTTCTCTGGTGCCACTGCATGTTCAGTCTGCGTTTCAACTAGTTTAAGAGCCAGCGACAAAGCTTCTGCGCTTTCTGTGAACTTTCTGGATGAAAACAAGACTGCTGCTTGAAGCTCTCTTACTTGGATGTCATCAGGTGAAATGGCAAGTAAAAACTCAACAGCTTTAGGAACATCGATGTCTTCACTTGCTTGTGGAGGACCCAAGGGTTTCTCCATCTGCCCTTTAGTATGGAGAATGGAATATCTTGGAGACATTTGCTGGTAAAAGGCTTTAATTAATAGCTTCACATATTGAAATTGCCTTTCTTTAACTAGTCTTATAGTTTCTGATTTATTTCCATGAAAGGCCTGCAGATAAAGCTGAGGAACTTTGGGATTTTGTGCGTCAGAGAGCAAGCAGGCCAGAGCTCTGGTTAGCTCCAGAATTAACCTTGTGCGACCCTCAGGCTGAGGCATTTGTTTTCCCTCTAGAAGAGCAGAACAACGTGCAAAGATCTCATCTGAGGCATGACCTGTACCTTGCAGGAAAGACTCCATTTTATAAAGAGAAGCAGACACATTATTGGGGCATAATGTAGACAGAAATACAGCAACAAGGCCTTTACTCAGGCCCTCAATAGAATTGTGTGAAACACCATCAAGCCAGGCCTCTAGTGTTGAGATCACCTCCTTCAAATGACCTGCGTTAAGGCCACGCATGTGTCCTACAGTGGAACCGGCATTATTTCCAAATGCATGGGTATACAGAGCTGCAGCTCTGTCAGGGTCCCCAGAAAGCAAAATTTTGTCGCCCTCACTGCACAGTTCAACTGCTCCTTTAAGTTTGCCATTCATCTCCCTCTGTGTAATGCTATTTAGATTTGGATAACATTTCCTTTACAAGGGTCCACAATGACCTTTAAAAGAATTGAAAACCATATCATTAAAAAGCATAATTTCTTACTCTTAATAACATCCAATGGATGTGATAAATATAAATTGCATGAACAAATGATTCTATGTAGCAGGCTGTTTAAACATTCCTTTTCATCTTTACTAATACTTAAAACCATTTTTTTTTTTTATGTCTTGAATCTAATTGTATTTTTTTTTTAGCTTGTTCTGTTTGATACAGCTTTGTGAATTACTGCGCACTGGTTTCTTTTCATTTTTTGTTTATGTTTAATTTTATTATTCGTAAGGTATCCTTGAGTGTCTTGAAAGTTGTCCATTAATAAAATTAATTATTATTTATTACTTATTAGATCCTAGACTTTTTTTTTTTAATTACTATTACCTGTTACATGTATTAGTAACATGGCTTTTGGCATAACATTATTACTAGTTACCTGTCACTGTTTGGCATAAGTGATTAAATGAATATACACTCTCAGAAAGTTGTCACTGGGGTGGTACCTAAAGGGTCCATTTTGGTACCTTAAAGGTACTTATTAGTACTTAAAGTGTACATATTTGAACTTAATAGAAAAATGTACCTTTTTAAAGGTACCACCCCAGTGACAGCTTTTGTACCTTTATTTCCGAGAGTGTACATACTAGTCGCTGCTGGAAGTAGTAGGCTATCTAATTAATAATTATTTTTCAAAAAATACATATTAAAAAATATACCGGTGTTGGGTTATATTTAAGTAATTACATACAAGTAGGCTAATAGTTACAACAGTAGTCCATTCTAAGGAATAAATAGCAGAACCTGTCGTGCAATTTAAAACAGATAACAATTATCGATGTAGAGCAAGACATTACGTCGTATAATAATACACGATACCGTTCACGCCTCTTGATGATGGTTTCCTCACCTGTCTGTGTCTGTGAGTTTGAGGGTGCAGTCCACGCACTTTCGGTCGACTTCTGTTCTGAAATGTACAGCATATTAAACACTATTAAGATGGACCACAAAACAACGTTACTACTTTTTACTCACAAACAGCTGTCAATAAATGCGGCTGTCTGGTTAAAGAAAAGCTTAGTCCATAATAAAGAAGCTCCGGCCGAAACTCAATATGCCTGCCCCATAAGTGAAAGACGATAGGAAGACCAAGCATAAAAGAAAACACGTTAACATGAACACTTAAGACAACTCTTAACGCGTTAATGTGCTAATATTAGAAACAAAGACGAATTTATAGGTATGGCCATATGTTTGCTTGTTCTCTCGTAAAGTACAAATAATTTATATCTAGGTTACAACGCGTAAAAAAATTGATGTAATAAAATCGTCACGGTCTTTATTCAGTCACCTGTTGAGGGACTTTGTTACATCCATCTTCCAAAAACTTTGGCTCAAGGCAAACATTCGATTCTCGCAGCGTGTGTTCATTGGTTGCTATAGAAACGACCAACTCACCTAACAATGTTGTGTTCTAAGAACATTTTCTAAACATTTAATTTCCTAACCATGACGTTACAGAAATGTTATTTCCGAAAACCCAGAGAATGTTATATACAGACCTAGTTACACATAAAAAAGTTACACGTTATTAATATATTAATATACAGTACACTTACGTTCATTTTGCTTTTATTTACGTTTTTTACTGAGAGTGTCCCTGTAAGTAAGCTACAATGTCCATAAAAGTGCTTTTTTAAACGTTTTTTAAAAGTTAATGAGGACTGGAGAAAAATAAAGTCAAGCAATAAAAAACAGAATGTCAAATATAGTCTAATAGCTAAAAAACTAATTTAAACTTACATTTAATTGATCAAGATATCAGTTTTCTCTATTTGAATGGGTATTTCTGGACCAGAATATTTAAAGTATCAAAATTAGCAAAGAATATTTGGGGGTGGGAATTATAGTTCACATTTCCCAGTGAACAGGCTACCGTATGTTTCTTCGAACTGACAACATACTAGCAAATAGGTTAGGGTTATATACATACCCTGGAAAAACGAAATAAAAAAAGTGAAACTGCTTTTGATCTTTACTGTGGTTTAAGCAGAAGTCAGATGAACCTGGGGGAACCAGATGAAAGGGGAATTTCCTTCTGCATAGTTCAGAGGCCCCAGCAACTGTTTGCTGACATTAACTAAACTTAATGTCAGAACTTTTCTCTGTTTGCACAGCAAGGACACATTCTCTGTCACATTTTCCAGTTTATAACAACATATTGCTGTCAAGATCTGAGCCTGACACATTCCACACATTCATTATGTTTTATTTAGAAAAGTAACAAACTGGTGACAAATTAGTAATACTTCACACAATGTACAATAAGACTGAGAACTTAATAACTCAAGTAAGCAGCTACGTTTATCCTGAAAACCACTAGTTGACGGATGCTAAAATTAAAACATTTCAAACTTTGAATTGGTCAACTATTCTTTAAATATTAACATTTATACAAGTACAGTGACACAAGGCTGATTCATATAACCAAAAACAAGTATTGTAATAAGTTATTACAAAGCACCTATAATATGCATAATAATCTGCATTACATTACGCTTAAAAAAAAGCAACTGACAAAGATGATTTTTTTAAACCATGACATGAGCGAGTCTTCTGTTGAGAGTTCCTTGTAAATAATTGTGAAATGCAACTGCAGCTGAAAAGACGGAGTCCAGATGAGTCAGTTTTACATGCTTGCTTGCAGTTGTTCTAGCTTCTCTTGCAGTTCCTGGGCAGAGCCTGACAGGTTCATGTAGTGTAATGTTGAGTAGATATCCTCCATCTTCGCTCCACTGCTCTGGCTCCACACACGCAGCATGTGATACTGTTTTTCTAGATAGGATGGGCCTGCTTCCAGTTCGATCCGTTCCATCTGATCATCTGACACTGAAAGCAGTCGCAAAAATTCTTTCCAGCGTGTCACCGGAATCGCTCGTATGACAGTGTAGAGCACAGGTGCTGGCCAGGACTCCATCTGCAATACCTGCATCACTGGGGGAAAGCAGATATGGCCTTTAGATACAAAGGTTGAGAAAGCCCAAGCTCTCACAGAGTAAGCCTACCAGTGCTAGATGATTGTAAGCTAAATCATCACTCAGGACCAATCAATCAGGATCGATCAGTGTAGCACTCCAACAATATTATAGTATGTGAATTCCTTTTGAAGTCACTGTCAATAGGCTACACTCCAGAGAAAAAAAAAGGGTTTAATTTACGAGTAATATCAAGGAATTTTGTCCGTTTTTCTACAGATTTTTTTTCTTTCACTGTACAATTGATAAGCCAGCTGCACTTTGGTAAGACACGACTGAGCGATTCCCTGGTGTGATGTGCAAAATGTAAAATACAGCCGGGTGAACAGAGTGCCTAATAAAAGCAAATGTTAGCATCACAACTAAAATGTTTTATTTTCGTTTACTCAAAAACTATCTCTTTTTAATTACATACTCTCTACTTTATCAGCACATTTCAATGCCCTTTCAACACAAAGCCTGTGATGCTCCTACCACACCGAGGAAGCAACTAAATGTTATTTATTAGAAGTTACAATCTGATTAAACAGTTCTCAGAAGTTCTTAGACTTTGTAATGTAAGCCTGAAGGCTAGCTGATCACAATCAGTTTCACATACGCCCACATGTTTGGCAAAAGGCTAAGACAAATCGCTGACAAGAAAACTCTTAAAATATCTAGAAAAGCAATCGCGACATTTAAGCAGTTTTAAAACGGAGAATAAGCCTACACTTCATTACGTTTTGCAATGTCCTATAATGCTTCCTGAGGTCATAACTAGTACGTTTTCTACCCTGGATTTAGCTCTCTCATTTGAGCGCTCCTTTGGAAAGGTCACGTCTGCTGTCATACTTCCATTTAAATGCCCACTGCTATGACTGACTATATGTTTGCATATTAAAAGAGTATCTCAAAAACTTTTACTGCATTTAAGAGTCGCCCAGATTAACCACTACTGAAAAGTGATAATTAAAGCATTTTATTTATAACTAGCTGCACAAATCATGTCTACTAGACGTTTTGGTGAAATTGCAAAAATCACTGATAGATTCACACTGATCTTGATTGTTCCCGTACCAGTTTACATACTACTACTATTTCTGCCCTAAATAGTACTCAAGGTTATGACAAAATTTACACTGCTCAATGAGTGTCCAATTTACATTGTGTTTTACTGTACTTAAAACCGCATAATTCCTTACTACTGTTTATAGTAGGCGGATAACACAAAATAAATATAACCGAATTCACAGCACTCATAAAACAGTAGGCAAAAAAACAGTAGGCAAAAAATGTAGACGACCTACAAATTCTGGCGTGATTCTGAAGTGTGAATATGATGGACACTTTATGAATGGCATTGATGCGATGCAACTGATGCTGATGAATGCAGTACGTTCAAAACACATTCATACTATAGAGATTGTAATCTTTTTGTGGGCGCAAAGTATTTAGGTATTCAAGTTCCATGCACACCATATCTAATGGATAATACGGTATACGGCCCATTGCACAATGGAGGTGGATTTGATTAGAACTACACATTCAATATTATTTAATACGCTTGTAAATAACATGAAATGTGAAGGAGCTGTGTTAGCTGTAATAAGAGGATTTACAGGGTTGCTTAAACAATGACGTAATGCACATAACTAAACTACAGAGCAGTTCATTGAAGACGTAACTGCTAAAAGTACAGCAGTTCCCAAAACTTGTTCTTTTGCTACACACACACAAATATGTATTTTTCTTCAGAAAAAGAGTGCATATTTTTAGGGGTTATTTTAGCAGGCATATTGGGACACTAAAATATACAATGATTATGATGATGACGTATGTTAAATAGTACATTGAGGGGAAATTGTTGTCATGATATATATATATATAAAAGAGTTTTTAAACTTGCAGTATGTTTTTATTGTAGAGCAATCTCTTGATAATGTAATTATCAAGATTTCTCTATTTCATGACCCCGTTAATGTTTTAATGTTTTATATAATTACATTTTGGGTTTCCGTTTGCTATCAGGGGGGCCATGATGCTCTGTAAATCTCCACTGAGGACGCTGAGTGGGTAGCTTCTCACTGGTAAACTTTTAATAGTGGCTCCATTTCTTTCCTTTAAAGACAAACAAATGCTTATCAAGGTAATGCTCATCACTTAAAATGGCATATTTCCACCTTGTTATTGTACAGAAAAAGAAACATGTCTGCTAAAAAAAATAGATATACATATATATATACATATATATATATATATACAAACCATTGCTGTGGGAATGCAGATTACATCATTAGGTTGATCTGCTGAAGCAAAGACAATCAAAACAATGTTAAGCTGCTTCATTTTGTAACGATGCAAGGCCCCATTAAAGGTATAACAAGCTCTATTCATTTAAATTAAGTACATGTGAGTGTATATGAACCTTCTTGAATCTGAATGTCTGGATGTTTGCCAGTATTCCAGATTCTGGCTTGGCAGCAAAGCCATCTCTGTCGGCAGAACCAGATGAGAAGAAAAGAGAATAGGCTGCCCAATAAGGTCACTAGGACCAGTAACACCATAAACATCGGGAATGGCTCTAAGAAAGGAGACAATATTTCACACAAAATTGAACCTCTGTATTTCTTACTTGAAAGGCTTGCATGTAAGTCAAAGACGTCAAGATGACTGCATCACAAGAAATTTACAAAAGTAATTTTTTATCTATTGAAAGCACATTGAATGCGAGTAAAGTCTAATTAAGCAAATGTCTACTTTTAAGGTTTTAGATTACAATTAAGATTAAAATTATAATGTTACATTGTTATTCAGTGTAACACAATACGTATGTAAAAATGCAATATATTAAATGTAGTATATATAAAAAATATAAAAGAATAAGGGACCATTTAAAATTTGACTGTGTATTAAATTAGTAAAACATTATTACTGACAAATAGGCAAAACATAGGATAGTAGCAAATTTAAAAACATTAATTAAAGTATTACACTTTATTACTATTTATGCTTAAACCCTTTTTCGTCTTTGACCCATATACATAACCTTTTTCTTAATATATATGTAAGGATGTTGTGATACCTGGTTTTTCAGTTGTGGTAGGTAAACAAAAAGATTTGCAGGATTCATTCTTGCACTTATACCTGCCAAAAACGACATTAAGCAATAGAGCATTTATATTTAACATGTGCTTCGACCCTAAACCTTTTCATGACACACATGTGCAAAACATACCTATAAAATCACTAAAAATGTATTTACCATACAAACATTTTCAAAAGTGAAAAAGAAAAAAAGATTTCAGATTTCATGTTCTTTGGTGTTCTAGAATAATGCTGGTGAACATTATTACAAATGCAGGAAATTCTGATGCGGATGCTAAACCTTATGCACAGGAAAACCACAACCCATTAACCTACATGCTAAAAATGAAAAATCCATGTGCTCCACAAAAAAAAAAAGATCTACCAAAAATCCATTAAGATTCGGGAGATGTACAGAAAATGTGCGTATTAGACCCCTTACTTAACACAGTCTTGACACTGTCCACCTTCCGGAAAATATCCAAGCTCACAAGATACTGTTGTGGTTGCAGTAGTTTTTCCTTGGTTACAATTCTTTTTACAGTTCAAACCTGAGTCACACATAAAAGGAAAAATATACTATTCATTTGACGGTTTCCTAGCCACAAGATATTCAGGGTATTTCATTTTCAGTTTTTTGGAGCCATTAGTTAACGTCCTTCAATGGTACTTACATTCTGTGCAGTTTTGGCAGCTGTTACAGGGTTTACAGTCTTTATCACTCTTGTAAAACCCAGGTTTACAAGTACAGACTCTGTTCTGTTCTGGTGTACAGGGGGCATTCTCCACTTCATTAGCTGTAAAACCAGGAGTCTTATATTTAGATAAAAAGTCCACCTTCATAAAGGTATATAAATTACACATGCATTCATTCGATTTTTGCAATAAGTGTACTCTGATATTTTACTTACCCCCGCTATCACATGACGTACATTTGAAACAGTATGCCATTTTATTTGGTGAGTCCATATAATAACCACTCAAACACGACTGACAGTCCTGATGTGATTTGTATTGTCCTGCAGGAAATATCAAAATAATGACACAAAACAATTGAGTTTTGGTTTATTTCCTTTCAGCAAATATATTCTATAAAGGTCCATGTTTTATGGGTGTTTTTTCCTGTGTGGTTTAACTAGTATTTTTTAGTAAGTGGGAGGCATGTCTGTTTACCTGGTGGACATGTCTTGATCAATCTGTCTTCAGTGTGGCATTGAGTGGCTAAACATAGTATAATAACCTGAAATAAATACAATAATTGCAATAAAATAAATGTCTTCTGAACATAAGAAACAGCCTACCATCATATTTAAATAGTCAAATTTAATAAAAAATGAAATCTTAATAGTTAAATGAGGAGTTTCCAGTGACTCTGTTCTCCTATTTGATCATGTTCAGTGCTTTGCTACAATCTGTATTGTTAAAAGCGCTATATAAATACAGTAAAAGTGACTTGACTTAACTTCACTTGATTTAATGCCAAATACCCCCAAATCATATTCCCTTAAAAAAGCTCAATACTTAGTATAAATATTTTAAGTGTGATAATATACAGAAAGGATGATACTATTGTTTCTCCTAAAATAAAAGGAGACACACACTAAAAGTGCAGAGCTGTCAAATTCGTGTTCAAAAACACAGATCATCTGAAGGTTTTGATGAGACATAGTAAAGTTTATACTGACTAGCAAATTTGAGAACCGTTTGAAACAGTAATAGTCATCATTTTTAGTAATTTCATATCTGTAATAAAGCAATATTTTCTTTAGTTTGCTCTTGATATAAACACATGCTCAAGATTATATATAGTAATATATATATTTATATATATAAAACTACTTAAACGGACACATCTGAAAAATGCAATATTTCGGTAAATATTTAGCCAATTAACATAAAAAATAATAAATGTAGAAGTGTTTTACACTGAAGAACAGTTAATGATTAAAGTCTTTATATAATTATGTACAGCATATGTTTATATATATATAGGCCAATCTAATTTAATTTACACTTCATTTATACATTTTATTAAACAAATAAAATAGACATTTATCGAAGATAATATGTTCGTTTTTAAATATAATATATATATATGTTTGATTATGCCATTAGCTGATTTTACTGTATGTTTCTGCCATATGTAGATCAGCTTGACATAATCACAACAGAAAAGCTACTAAATATATTGTAGAAACTTAATTCCTGTAAAGCTGCTTTGCAACGATTTGTGAACGATCATGAAAAGCGCTACACAAATAAACTTGAACTAAAATTTTATCCACCACTACTTAGCCATAACAATTTACACTACAAGCAAAGCTTAATTACACACGTTATTTCATGACAGTCGTTGAGGTTAACCAAAGTGTTGCAACAATATTTGCCAAATTAAGAGACTATTGTGACAGGATGAAGGTTGCTGAAAAGGTATTTCTCAACCATCTATAATCAGAAATAGAATATATACATATATATATATACATACACAAAACAACAGCTGAAACAATGGAATTTGAAGTGTTTTCATGAGGTACAGACATTTATGACAAGGAAAGATAGCTATTATAGAGCAAGGATTTCCTGTCCTGGAAAGGCAAAAACAACAACTCTACTAAAAATGAAATACTTACCAAATCCAAACACAGTGTTGACACAGTCATGATGAAATGTTGTTCAGTTTTAGCTCAAGAGTCATGAATGGCAAGCAGCAGTATGGTTCGAACTCATAGACTTACAAATTGATGAAAACATGAAATACTCCAACTCTGCTTCATGTCAGCATTTGTGGCATCCACCTTATGCTTCACTCTGACAGAGTATCAGTTTAGACAGGAAGGTGAGTAACCAACCAAGAAAGCTTTAAAGAACAAGATGTGAGAAAGCGTAGATGAGAAACAGGAAAGCACGTCAGACTATAACCTCAACAAATAGCTGGATATCAGATCATTTATAAAGATCTTCCATTTGGTTAACATCTGCTTACATTAATTAATTCATACTTTCATACATTATTAATAAATTCATACATTAATTTCTTCACCGACCTATAACGATAACATTACATAACATAGCCTAATAGAAAAATATGACTCTATGACAAACCAAATAACGTTTCAAAACAGTGACATCAAGTGGAGGAAAAATAATCTTACCTTTTTTTGGAATGACGCAGAATTTTGATTCAAAAATATGCACAGAGAGGTATTCGGTTACTCATCCTGTATCAGTTAATGACAACAAGTTACAGTCACAATATTGATAGTTACGTTGCCATTTTCCATGCCGCAAACAAAAATAGTTTTAAGCTAAAGGGTGACAGAAGCATTCTTGTGTTAGCAAGCTGTTTGGTTGTTAAATGAATCAATGTTTTGAATGAACGATTCAGTGACTCACTCACAAAGACACTTGTTGCCACCTACAAAAAGAATAAAAAAAACTCTCATCACGTAATATATATACATATATATATTAGGGCCGGGACTCGATTAAAAAAAAAAAATCTAATTAATTAGAGGCTTTGTAATTAATTAATCGAATTTAATCGCATTTTAATCGCATATAAATATTTGACCTGAGAACAGTGAGAAGTTTTTTCATAGGGATTTTTAGTATACCATTGAATAATGACTGAATACATAAGCTTAAGCAACAAAATATTGTTTATTTTTGTTCAACC
>JAUMHQ010000089.1:8253040-8271699 GCA_032361165.1 Enteromius paludinosus | reverse complement strand
ATGCTGCATTATAGCATTAATTTAGGCATATGAGTTCAAAATAGCTGGTACTAGAGTAGTTGTGAATGTCACACAACGATTTTTTAAAAAATCATTACAGAACCTAATTTTTTTTATACTTGATCAATAACAATATGCTCTTTAAAAAAACAAGTTTTATGTTCACAACTAGTGTCATTCATGGGAAATATTGCTCTGAACATTGGTGTAAATGAGTTTTTTCCATTTTTGGACCTTAATATCTCAACATCCAATTTTTTTTTTACTGATTTTTTGTGAAAAAAGTATACACAGTAGAGTTCAGAAATGGTGTACATGATCTATTGGGCTTATTACCCACCATATTGAGTTTTTTGAGACAAATCTGAAGGGGTCGGGTGGGGAACTTTTCCAAAATTTGATGATTCCAGCTGGAATGACCCATAACCCTCTATTTTATTAATTATGTATTTTTAATTGGACTAGATTTTGTTAGTTGGAAGACAGGGAAAAAATTGTGAAAAATTTATGAATTCTACCTTGGAGTTGATGTCCGCAGCTGATTATCAGGATGAGCTCCAGAAGGAAACATTTTCTTCACCTCCTAAGACAGAATCACACACAAAATTTTTCATCAGTGTGATCAAAATAATAAACAAATGTTCCATTAAATAATAATAACAAGATACCTCAACAGTACAAAGGGACTGAAGGTTTCTCAATGCGCGATCTAAAATTCCTATCTGATTGGCCAGTGTTAGAGTTTTTTCTTGCAACTGTTTATTCTCCATCTCCAGGAATTTAACCCTAAGAGAGTACAGGACAAAGAGCAGGACAGTTAGCATGTTTCTGTGCTTTCCTGATCTAAGATCTTCAGTAAGATTTAAGACACGAGATCTTCACCTCTGCTGGATAGTAGTGGCAGTTCTCAGTCCATTATTTCCCATCTCCTCAGCTTCACTTATTCGCTGCAGAAGTTCTCGTCTCTCCAGAAGGAGCTGGTCGTTTTCCTCCGTCACAGTCCTAATCCAGTCCTTCTCCTGCTCAAGGTGTTACACATTCAAGATGAGGTACAAGTTACACATGTAGTGTTAAAGGTCCGGTATGAAAACACTCACTTTCTCTGAGAGACTTGTAGCAAGAGCCAGATCGTTCTCTAGTTGCTGGATCCTGTGCTCATGTTGAGTGACTGTCTTCATGAAGATCTGTTTAGCTCTGCGCAACTTGGTTTTGTGTTGAGACTGTTTATCATTGTATCTCCTGCAGAGTTTCACCATTTCACATTAACACACCACATGAAATATCTGTACTTTTAATCTACTTGTACTTTTAGTATATTTCTAGTAAGAGTGAAAGTTAGGATACAAAACACATCTTCTAAACTCTAAAAAGATTACTAGAGGCCAGATTTACAAACCACATGTGCTAGCTAGTCTTTTGACGTTAAAATAATACGGTCAGGACTGACTTAAACTGGTTCTTTGATTAGCAGTAAATCTCCACCACCTATTTTCAAATGGAGCGGCAGTTAATACACAGAGCCGTAGATCCCTGACAAGGTGGAAAAACATGCATGAATGTATTGTGCGTATATGTATTGCCCAGCCCTAACCTCATTGGATAACCTCAACCTGTAGGAACTGCCCTTTCAGATGCAAAATTCATGAGAGTATTAAAATGAATCTCGCAATGCAATAAAAAACTGTTTTTTGTGCCATACATAAAATGCCCACCAAAAATGCATGGCTTAAACCATTTTGTGCTTGAAATTGCTGCATTTGTTGTTGCTTGGAGGATGCACCACAGAGAGCAGTGAGCGTATGATAGAAGTGAGAGGATTTTTTACGCTCATATTCATTTATTTGGAATGCCAGAAGGACATTAACCTAATCTGAGCATATCCTTATACTACCTTGCGCTGCACTGGTAAACAGATCTTGCGTCCGTGTTCTTTAATTTGCACGTTGTTTTTTAGCATGTTTAGTAAATCTGGCCCTAGGCGTCATACACTATATTGTCCACCCATTGAAAAATGATACCTGATGTTTGTGTCAAGCTGCTGAACAACCAGCTTCAGTTCCTCCTGCAGTCTCTCAGACTCATGCTGGGAAGACAGCAGCTGTTCTTCTAGCTTGTGGCAGCTCTTTTGACGGCTTCTCTGCTGCAGGACACATTAGTACTTTACTGTCAAGAGCTCCATTAGCATATCATTACAGCAGAATTCAGATTCAGTTTCACCCCACAAACCTCTTCTCTAGCTGTGTTAAGTTCACTCTCCAGCACCTGCAGCCGGGTCTCCAGCTCTTGCGTGCGGTGAGACATCTCTGAATTGTTGCATGTCAAAGTCGCCTCCTTTGCCCGCAATGAGCGCACCTGCTGCTGGAGTTCCTCATCTTTCTGTTCAAGTAATTTCCTGTCAGGAAACCCAAAAGGTCATCTTAAAATCCACTACAAGTATATTGGCTTGCTGTGACTCGTGTTCATTTAGTTTGTTTTTTCAAAGTTTAAAAACATTTGTTAACAATCTTTTTGATAACACTTTTCACTAGTTGCTTATTAGCTTTAACATATTGGCTGTATATTAGTACTTAATCTGCATAACCATATTCTACATTACTAATCCCACCTAATATATACATTTAACAACTACCTTACTAGCTATTAATAAACAGTAAATTAGGAGTTTGTTGAGGCAAAAGTTAATGGTTTGTTATTGATTTTTAGGAATTTTGTTGTATTAGCTTTAGATAAGTTTTTGATCATTTAGAGAATGTGTTCATTTCTATAACAATTTAACAAAACAGCAAAATGTATGAGGTTAAATAAACCGATTAAAGAATTATTACATCTCTTTATTTCTAATAATACAATATTGCATTTACTTTGTGTATATTAGTTTAACCACCATGCAGTATGACTATGACAATGTTTTTTCCTATACAACTAAAACTTGACTAAACCAAAAAAAGAGATAAGTTGACAAAAAGGACATTTGACTCAGGACTAAAACTAAAATTTAAACACTACTTGTGACGTGTCTGACCTCTGTAGTTGCTCGTCTTGCAGTCGGGCTCGGAGGGCAGACAGGTTATCAGACATGTCTCTGGTGTCCCTCTCCAGTTTGCTGGTCTCACCCGCTCTGGCCTCCTGCAGGCGCAGGTGGTGCAGCGTGTTTTTCAGTTGCTGCTGCAGTTCTACAACCTGCAAAGATGTTCAGATAACATGTGCTTCAGAACTGCTAAACTACTGACGATTTTCCCTCTGCTGTAATCACACACCTTCTTGTCAGCAGCGATCACGCGTGCTCTCTCTGAATTAAGCTCCTCCATCAAGCTGTTGTTAGTGTGTCGGTTCTGAGTGCTTCTGGCCACCTCCAGCTCCAGATCTCTGACCCTCTGCTGGAGTCTCTCCAGCTCTACCTGCTGTCCTGCTGTGCTCCCCTCCAGCTGGGCTACTTTTGCCTGGGCCTGCTTCAGCTCTGCACAAAGCTATCAAGAGCAGAAACAAGGTTTCTGAGCATTAAAAATCAACAGAACAACATTCATACATTTTAAGTGTAACTTTAATGTCTAAATACTTTTTGGGACCTGGAACTTTTTTTTTTTTTTGCAGGTTACCTTGATCTTCTCCTGGTCTAGCAGTGCATTGTGTCTCTTAAGGTCTAGATTCTTCTCTCTCTCATAACGCAGCTCTCGCTCTGCAGAGGTGAAAAGATTTTGGGTTCTCTGAAGATCCTGTCTCAGCTGTTTGTTCTCCTCTCCCTTCTGCTGTAAGAGCGAGTCTTGAGCCTGTGAACATTCACATTATTGTCAAGCTACGCATGGCAAAAAGGTAGAACAATAATTAAATTATGCAGGTTTTAAGAATGCTTTGTGCATGAATAAAAGTAAAAATGTGAATATTTCTGTGTGGGTGTATGAGTGAAGCGAGCAGGGCTGACCTTAGCCCGGGCATGAGCTTCACTGATCTGGGCCTGCAGGGCCAGCTGATGTTGGCCAGCAAGCTGTCTCTCCTCCTCCAGGGTGAGGTGTAGCTTACTCATCTCTGACTTCACACAGGCCAGCTAGAGCAGCAGCACATATTACGATTACACGATTACAGCTAATCCTATAAGTTTTCACGTCAGTAAGATATTCATTTCATGAATGTGAAATGTGTTACTGTGTTCCTATAGTTATTATTTTGGAATAAATGTAAAAATACTTCAAGAAAACATTAAGTTGATTAGATTTATATTTGGTCTTAATAAATAGATCAATTAACTATATATGTAAAAATAGGAATATAATTTAATTTTTATATTTTGCTCTATGACACTTAAGAATGCATGCTAATAAGCAACTAATAGGTGTAACCTTAAAGTGATACTGTTTTTTCTTATAGTATAGTAATGTTTATGTAAGCTGAAAATGGAAACATTAAGTTAGTAAATGCATTTACAATGGATAAAAATAATAATAATTAAGAACACATATTATTCAGGTTTTTACCTGGCAATGGCCACCATCCTCAGCAGTAGGCTTGTGGTTAGTCGTGTGGTCCTGTGATGCTCTGGGCATCTGCTCTCTAGCATACTGAAGCTGCTGTTTGACATGGAGGAGCTCCAGACTGAGTCTCTCCCTCTCACCGTCAGTCTGAAGCCTCTCGTGGGCTTTCTCGCTGAGCTCCTTCTGTAGCTGCATCACATGCCTACGTTTCTCCATCAGCTCATCCCTAACACAGAGGCACAAAACATCTTCCAGCATGCTTTCTACAGACACCTGGAGCATATATAGAAAATGGGATAATGACAGCTATATTTTACAATAATGGCTGTCATACAGAGACGAAAAAGGAGAAAAATAGTGATGTATCTGTGACAGGGAGTGTTACCTTAGAGTGTTGTGCTCCTTCTCTAGTCGAGTCAATTCTGTTCTCAGCTTGTCCACCATAGAATTAAGCTCTGCCACCTGTCCCCTGCTGTCTCTCAGGTCATCTTCAGCCCGGCTGTTCTCTGTCTGAAGGGTCAGGTTGTCCTGGAGTCGTGTCTGAGCACGCTCCAACTGGGCCACCTGCAGAGCCCAAACAGTCTCAGTGAGTATTTACAAGCTACAGGAATTATATCGGAGCATCCTAACAACAGATGGATTGCATTCTTTACAATGTAACCGTATTATTTAATGACCTTAATTTTGATTATTACCTTTTCTTCCAAAATTCCCTTTTCTCCTTTAATCTGTGTGAGGTCCTTGTTAAGTGTCTTTCCTTGTCGACATTCTACCTCTAGTCTCTGGACCTCCACACGTAATTTCTTAAGCTCGTCATGATCCCTTTGCATGACCTGTCCACAAAATAACCTTGTGGCATTTATGGTTTCAGATCACTTCATTCCAACTCTTCTGAGCAGATGCATAGTTCTCTTTGAATAATGTTCAACTTTCCAGGCCTTTGAACTGTGTATTTTATGATGAGTCATGTCTGGCAATGACATTACCTCTTTTTCCGTTTTGACAGAAGTCTTGGCCACAGATAGATCCACCTCCAGCTGCTTCCTCCAACGTTTTTCTTCAGCAAGGCGTCCCTCGAGGAACTTCAGTCTTTCTTGAATGCTCTCGCTAAGCTTTAAAGATAATGAAAATATCATTGATCCTACCACAGAATTAGAGAGTACAGGTCAGGACTTTTTCATTGTGTCTTAACCTTTACCTCAGAGTCAGTCCCACGAACCTGATCTTCATCTTTCTTCTCAAGTTTCTTACTATTCCTCTTACTCAGTTCTTCCTCAATACTTTTAATCTAAAACCAAAATCAGTCAGTCCGTACATTCAGGTGTTTACTTCTCAAATTCTGCCCAGTGTGGACAACACTAAAACACATAAAAACCCACCTTTCTCTGTAAGCCCTCCACCTCACACTCATGTCGCTCTCGCTCCTCTTTTGTTGCGTTCTGTGCCTCCCCAAGCAGCGCCTCCAGCTCCTCATTCCTCTCCACCAGCTCCTCATGCTCACGCTGCTGCTTCTGCAACCTCCTCTCCAGCTCTCGCAGACGGCTGTCCTTATCTTCAGACTCTCTCCGACACCTGCCATCATAAAAACGCCAAATAAGCATCTTTAACGAGCGGTAGCAATGACAATTTTTTGTACCATAAAAGAAAACAAGCTTCACCTTTTGTGGAGTATCTCATCCTCTGCATGCAGTGATGGATCAGGATTGGCATTATTCCCAATACCCTGACAAAAAACAGCACAGTATTCTCATTATTGAGCAATACCTGTGTCATGTAATATATGTAAACTGGTGCTTTTAAGGGAAGACTGTGATAGTATGAATATCTACCTGTATAGAGTGTATTTTCTTGTGTTCTAAACTTACGCTGATCCCTTGATCCAAGTGAAGGGTTGATTGTTCAACCTGTGGAACATCCAACATAACAAATGATATCTGTTCCGTGTTTGCAAACGAGACAACCTAGAAATAAGACTAACAGGTAGTGGCACTAAAACTGCAATTTTGAAAACAATAAATCTTGCCAGTTTAAGAAGAGTCTTCCTCTCTGTGTCCAGGGAACGAACTCTATCCCTCAGCACACGAATCTCACCATCCAGTCTTTCATTGCGTTCCTTGGCCTTCTGCAGCTCCACCATATCTGTCAAACATGGGGATCACAACCAGCAAATATCATTTCATTCTGTCTTCATGTATAGGGCTGTAATGCATTATAAACAAACTTGAATATAGTCTTAAGCCATAAATGTGACGTGATATCTTGCTGCAGTATCAGACACAATCTCACCACATTGTTTTAGCTTGTCCACTTCCTGTTTCAACTGTTCCACTTCCTCCCCGGTTTTCTGCAGGTCAGGTACTGAAAATAAAAGTCAAAATAGTCTTTTTTTTTTTTGCATAGGCATCAATTATTATTCAATATTTAATTGTTTACACTCATTATTTCTATTTTCACATATAGATTGTGTAACAAATACTGAAGTCTAATGCTCACTTAAAAGTTAATTTTAAAAATAACTACTACTATGAAATGTCATTTTTACTACATATTATAATGCTTACATTCACATGGAATAACAAATAAAAATGCTGACCAGGATCATGTGATCACAGGAATAAAAAAAATTGTGCACCCAAAAGTTATCTGCCATAACATGAAAATAATTATAATCAGCTTAACTGACATCAGCCAGAATTTCACTATCACTAATAACTAGCATTAGCTCTGTAATCTGAAGCTTGCATTTACTTACCAGACAAGTTTTGGACATTACGAGCGAGATCTAGTTCATCCGTCAGGTGGCGAATCTCTTTATGTGCCATAGCAAGACGACTTGATGCCTCTTCCAGATCCCTCTCCAGCCTCTGGCGCTCTCTACTGAGCTCCTCACTGCGGCCCTACAGGGGACAGAGCTTTCAGTGAGACATAAACCTGGTTTCACTGGCTGCACAAGCAAGGAGCATGTCAGCATCCATGCGTTTTTAACATGCATTGGCGAGAGAACACATGTGAAGCTGAATGTGGATCATGTTCCAGTGTGAACAGAGTTTAATATGCACCTGCTCCCATGTAACCATCAGAAACAACTATATCAAAAAAACAACCAGCCTCTGGTTAGTAACCACCCATAGAAAGGGGTCCACAGTGCTGTTAGGGTCCAGAGTGAAAATAAGAGGAGTTAATGTGATCATGCTAAGCTCAGCATGTGAGAGGATTTTTTTTTATTCTCTGCTTTGTGTTTAACCAAGGCATGCATTATTTTATGAGGTGACCATGGAGCTGCCCTAATCTGCTTAAGTGGATCATCCTGTCTAGGACAATACGGAAGGTTCCACCTCTGTTGATTTACATTTCTGTCATGCCTTTATTATGACAGGTACTGCATGGAAACCTACAGGAAGGTTCTGTGCTCTTAGTGTAGCCTTGCGCACACCAAAGAACTTCCTCCAAGGACTTTGAACTGATGATTCCTGTCCATTTAAGGGAGGAACAAAGAATCAGGAGAAATTATGGTGCAGAACATAGATATGGAACATAGATAAATGGGATATGACTTCAACATGCCGCATTTTGAAGTTGCTTGCTGCTCATGTGACACTAAGATCTTCTCACCTTATTCATGTTTTCCTTTTGCTGTTTGAGTTCCTCTTCCAATGTATGACGCATATGATCCAGCTCTTCCTGATTTCCATAAGAAAGGAGACAATAAAATGACCACAAAACTAATGAGGCACTTACTATTAAGAGAAGGCTCCACATTTTAACACGTATATCTCTTATCCAATATTATCATATTAATATGTACATTTTATGCATTTGCCATTTTAAGCATTTAAGTTATATGTTTAAGCAGCATGCTGATATTGCATAACTGGCTTATTCAAAATTAGACTTCTCTGTATCCTAAATACAATTTAGATATTATGAAAGTCTACCTGTTGACCTACACCTTTTTAAAAACTATTAAATGTTATTAATATTATATTTCTAGTACCTGCAGATGCACCTCTCTGAGGTTGCCAGTGAGGGTCTGGGTGTCCAGTTTTCTTTCAGCAGCCTCCAGTCGCTCCAGGAGAGTGACTCTCTCCACCAGCAGATAGGCCACCTGCTCACTGGCACTGCTCTGACTGATCTCTGCTAGACCCTCCTGCTCCAGCATCTCCACCACCTCCTTAGACTGGGAGTCTGACACATACAACAAGACTAAGGACCACTTACTAGACTAGGCTGAATGCAGAATGGGCTATGCTCTTAACGGAATACTAGAGTACTACATGTTGCATACAGTGCAGTATGCACTAAATACAGCCAAATATTTTCATCTTTATAAAAATCTGTATATATCTTTTTAAATACAAAAAAAACTTTAAATATACAATGAAAATGAGAAATACTGCTAATAACTAAAATATCAATTCCTGTTCACACCAAAGATGATCACAATAACTATAATAATCATTCTAATTCTAGATACCATAGGAAAGTGCACAGCAAAAATATAGTGATAATGAGACAAAGGTAAAATGTTTTTTTTCCTGCTGATGAACAACAATCAGCCAATCAGAATCCACTGATTTGAATGAACCTATGCATTTAAAGCAACATTACTGCAGCATGAAAAATAATCAGAACATTCATGTCTGTTGATGTATTCATTAATATGCTGCGGTTATTGTTATAGTTACTTGTATAGTTGTTGTTCTTGGTGTTAACAGGCCTTGGTGTTAACAGAAAAACTGAAAAAAGAGAAATATTAAAGAAAAAAAACAAAAAAGAAAAACAAATTGTTTTTATTTCATATATATATATATATATAGAGAGAGAGAGAGAGAGAGAGAGAGAGAGATTGATTTTTTTTTCTTTCATATTTCTCTTTTTTTCAGTTTTACTTTTTAAATTATATATATATATATATTAGTGCTGTCAAAAGATTAATCGCGATTAATCGCATCCAAAATAAAAGTTTTTCTTTACAATATATTTGCGTTTATGCTGTGTTTGTTTATTATGTTTATATCACACACATACAGTTTACATTTTGAAAGTATTTACATGTAAATGCATTTATACATTTATTTTCTAATATTTTATATTATATCTAAATATATTTAATTTATTTTCATTACATATATACATGCATGTGTTTGTATTTATATATACTTAATAAATATACACAGTACATAAAAATGCAAATGCAAAGAAAAACTTTTATTTGGGATGCGATTAATCTTTTCACAGCACTAATATATATATAAAAAGGGGAAGAAATGAATAAAAATTACCAAAAAAAACTTACTAAAGTAAGATATATTAATATAAATATATATATAAACAAAAGCTAATTCAAAATATTAATAAATACTTTCAATAAATTAACAAATAACATAAATATTAATATTATATAATAATATTATGAATAATATTAAAATAATACTGGTAAAAATATTTTAACACTAGGATGTCCGATCAAATTAGAGAAGAAAATTGTGGCTGATTCAGGTCCATCCAAGCACATTGCATTGTGGGATACAATATTCTAAACAGCACGCTCTATAACATACTGTACACTTTTATGTTGGAGTATGTTAAAACCAACACAAGTTTCAACTCACCCTGTTGGTGTTTCATTAGGGCGAGCTCAGCACGGAGCTGTTCGTTGTCACGCTCGTACTCCGCTGTAAGAGATTCCCGCTCCTCCAGCATGTTTCGAATATGCTCCACGTAATTTTCCACCTTGAAAAAACCCCATCCACCAACCCCACAGCAAAAGCATTAGCTACAGAAGCGGTATGTTTTGGTCAGGAAACTGTGTGGTCATGTTACACCGTAGATGAGGGAGACCATCATTAGCTATTCTTTAGGGTGGGAGGATGCCCGGCCTGCCATCTGCTGGCTCACCTCTCTCATCTCGCTGGCCTGCTGTGTGCGTAAAGTCTTCAGGTCTTCAGTGGCTGCGGTCAGGCTGCCCTCGCTGCTCTGGAGCAAACGCCACAGGTGATGCTCACGCTCCTCTGCTGGAGCCTCAGGGGACACTCCGTCCCTCTGCAAACGGAGGGTGAGCTCGTCCAGTTCCCTTTCCTTAGGAGGAGACAAAACAATGAGCACTTTTTTTTACTTGATGAGGCCTGGGCTACCTGACACCTTCTTCAACACTCTGTCACCTTTTCAACAGCCCATCTAATTGCTTGGTGTTAAATACATCATAAAAGGTGCCTATATCTTAGAAAAAAACTACAAACTGACTTAAAGATGACTTAAATATGGCAAAAAACATAAATAAATAAGTATATTAAATATAAATCAAGATGGAAACTGACATTGTATTTCTATTTTTAATTGTTTTCCTCAACAACTATATTTTCATCTTAAAAACCACAGTTCCCACAGAACAGGAAAACCTGGACATATGAGGCTATTTTAGAGACTTCTAGACTGTAAATAGCAAAAACTTAAATATAATTTGAATATAGTTATATATAATAATAATATTTGTAATAATATTAGTAATATTAGTTATATTGACAATGTCATGAGAAAACAAGCAGCTTCTTACAGTAATTAGTAAAGCAATGTGCCAGAAATATCTTTGTGACATGAGTGACCTTCGAATATTATAATTGACAAATGGAGGCAAAAAGGTTGAAACTGTCTGTAATACAAATTAAACAGAGATACAAGAAACCTTGGGTTTACAAAAGGTTGATGACATATTATTACACCTGTTGAAATTAAAAACGACTCCCCCTGTGTAGTTTTATGTCAACATAACTACACACTGCATGATCTTCATTAACTAACATTTCGTGCGTATAATTCTAAATATAACAATGACGACGCCATACCTCTCTTTTCTCCATGGCCGAGTACAGCTCAACTCCAGTCCGAGCATCACTTGCAAATTAGCCAAGAGTTTTTATGGGAACAAAGTTTAGATAGTGGTTTCCAGCAATTGCCTCCGCCCATGGCAGTCTCCGGACTAATCATCACTTTATTGTAAAAAAACAAATAAAAGCATAACAAATGACTCAACGTGTTCCTGAAGTCTGCATGCCTTTCAGTTGAAAACAATACAGCTTAGGCAACAACCTTTACTAACAACACTGCAAAGACTACACGTGATCTTCTGCATAATCCAAAATCCATTATCATCCGTCATTAAATATTTCTCTCACATGTACATAATTTATCTGCAGTCGCTAGTGCATCTGACCGGAATACTGTTGCTTCGGGCGCAACAAGCTTTTTTTACGGCAATATAAAAAGTTTCCTAACCCAGCACAGTCCAGTCAGCTAACTTTGGCTAGCGGGCTAGTTCGCAGGTATTACGCACGAGCTTCTTCTTTCCATATCCCCCAGACGCCTGTTAAAAATAAAACAAATTACGATTGTTGATGTCCTTCAAACAGAGTTAATGATGCCTGTTTGTTTACAAATATTGATGTAAAGCAGAGTGTCCTATCTCCTGAGGCCTACCAAGTGTTTTGTAGCAGCTGCTCCCAGTAGCTTGTACCGAGCGCCTAGGCAACGGGTTAAACCATTTCGAACAAACAGGGAGACAAGGATGAGGTCAGACGCTGAGCTTTCACCTCGGCCCAGCAGGTGGCGATGATTGCTCTATGAATCAATAAACAGCCGAAAAGTAAAGCGTAGATACAGTACTGAATGACCTTACCTGTTCTTGTTTGTGTTTTAATATTGTTTTATCAAAATACTGTAAGTCATACATTCTACACTATCTATGATAACTCACACTTGGTCACACTTGATCCTTCAGAAATCTAACATTTATTGTAATTAATATTTCAGTTTTTAATCTATCTATCTATCTATCTATCTATCTATCTATCTATCTATCTATCTATCTATCTATCTATCTATCCATCTATCCATCTATCCATCTATCCATCCATCCATCCATCCATCCATCCATCTCTCTGTCTGTCTGTCTGTCTAATCTCTGGTCTGAAAACTGATATGTCTGTAATGCGGTATCAGGGTGAATTGAAATAAGTGAAAAACAGTCATGTATTATATAAAATATTCATTTATTAAAGTAAGTTAAAAGTGGGTGGCATGCTGTAAATTATTACCTGTACAAATCCCTGCATGTCTGAACTAAAACAAACATTAAAAATGTTTTCCTACAATTATACACTGGGTAAGTGTTACATCTAAATATCAAATTTAACACAAACACATCAAAAAGATTTAAAGTGGAATAGGGCATTTTTTATGGCACTGTATTTTGCATGTCATTCGATAACAGAAGCATAAAGAGCTTTATGTGATAAAGCCAGAAATAATTAGCTGTGTCCATGTTTAGTTGTGGATGTCCATGTTTAGTTAAGCCCTGTTTTTCCACTCTTAATTAAAACACATTACAATATTCCGATTTGAATTAAAGAATAAGAAAATAACACAAACAACATTTTGATGCACACAAGTCCTTACATATCTATGTTTTTTAATATATATACAACAGGCATGTTTTTCTAAAATAACGTGTTTTCCTGAGTGCATAAAGGTAATAAAACACATTGTTTAGTGTGGTAAAAATACCTCAATATCATGGATTTACAATGAAATTAAATAATCAAGATGTACCAGTTTTGTCAAGCTCATTTCTCCAAACATAACAGTGCAACCTTTTTCTGTGGTATCCGAAATTTGCCAGATAATCACCAAAGTCTCTCATAACAACCCACTCTCTGCCCTCACTTTCTGGTGATATTGCAGCTTTTGAGCTCATAGAAGAGAACATATGCCTGATTTGACTGAAGCTTCTCCTCTGTTATTTCACCAACACTGTAAAAAAAACAAAACCCCAGAGCAATAATGTTAAAACATTTTCATTTGCTGTATGGATTATATTATATTATACCAACAAAAACCCTAGCATCATTAAACCAACAAATTATATAATTTTTCTATACGTTATCTCTAATAGGAACAAGATTTACTAGGATTACTATTCTTATATTGTGTAAATACCATTATTTTATAGCATAAAAAAACCTGCACCCACCATGAGTCATTGTAGTAGCACCAGCCCTCCTCCTCTCGACATGCAGCCGTGTAGTGACCCATATTCACTGTGCCTGAATGATTGCATACCGCATAAAGATCATACAGCACTGGACCTGAAAGCAAACATTCAGTTATATTTCACACCTCTGCACATCACAACAACCTAAATTTATATTGCGCATGATACTTATTCAAATATTAACATCTCACCGCAGTCAACAGGTCCAAATGGCCCTAAATCCAGGCCATTCAGTGGGAAAGAAACTGCCACCGTGCTCTTCGAGATTGAGTACCTTGACATGGCAAATCGATTCAAGTCTGAGATGGGAAGTTAAGTCAATGAACCTGTTGTAAAGCATGTGCTTGGTCTCAAGACCTTACACGTGCAGCTCCACACCACAGATAATCAACTTACTGAAAAGGATACGTATGACGAGGATTCTAGGAAACCTTTGAATGGTCAGTCTCTTTGTGCTCTCAGTGCGATGGTTACACCGCGCACACATCTAAGAAACATAAACGTCCATGGTATCAGCAGAAACTCCCATTTCAAATGCAAGCGAAAACTGGCCATGCTATTCACTCACTGGTGAGTTTTCTTTATCAAGTTTTTCCTCTAGCGAGAAGAGGTCTAGACACTCTCTCAGTGTGACGGTGCGTCCAAAATCACTCTTCTGCAACGCACACACAAAAACAAAAATGATGACACATCATCAGCGCAATGCTGAAAAGGTGAGGACAGGGCCTGAGAGTGTTACCTTTGGGATGGGAAGTGACAGGTCGCAAAACACGTCAAAGGTGTTGGAGTAATGGGAGCAGACTGAACAGTGCAAGGAACTGCGCAGCTGACCGGAGAACAAATCTGGGACAGAAGGGGAAAATATTTGAGGATTTAAAATGGATAGAAGTATAAAAAATTTCATTTTTAAACAAAAGCAAAAAAAGGTGTTATGCAAACAAAACAATTGGGTCATAAAGCTCTAGAGGACATGTCTTTTACATGCAATCTAGAATTCATATAATTTACTACATGATAAGAGCTGACTGGCCGCTTCTTATTTTGCAGCCAGTATGACTGCTTGCTCTACATTTAAATAGTCTGATTCATGGTTTGCTGTGAGCTGGTCCTGTAGTGGACTCCACCTCCCCCAGCTCCAAATGTCTAGAACCGCTGTGGGACTTCTATATGCCTATTCATGCAGAATAATTCATAAATGTTATTGGTGAAACCTACCAACAATTTTACTGTCATCCCTGTCAAGATGTCTCTGCCACATTGCAAAGGCCTCTTCTGAAATCCTGCAGGAGACAATGAGCGATTTAAAGGCTCTAAATGACTCCAGATAAGTTGATCTGTCTCTTCCTGGAGTACCTGAATCGTGTGTACGCTGGTTCTTTAACTTCCTTTATTGCTGTACGTTTGGATGGACGACGGTTAATTTCTGTATGAAGCCTGTCCAAGAGGAACCGCAAGAACTCCTGAGCGTCCTGCTGACTGTGTGAGTGAGAAATGAATTGGGATAGATTATTTGTTTGCAAAACATTACATGAACAACACCTAAGAAGGATATCTCTGAGCACCAGCAC
Source organism: Enteromius paludinosus (assembly GCA_032361165.1). Lineage (NCBI taxonomy): Eukaryota > Metazoa > Chordata > Actinopteri > Cypriniformes > Cyprinidae > Enteromius > Enteromius paludinosus. Next base: position 8,256,619 of record JAUMHQ010000089.1, on the reverse strand, counting down.
ATATTTTCAGTACTGTGTTTATAAGAGAAATCTAAGTAGATTTCGGTAATAATTTGTACTGGACATACCTATAGCCACTGAAGTAAGGCACTGAGTCTTTAAAGACTTGATAAAACTTCCCAGGATTCACTGTGGTTTCCCCACTATCACATTCCCACAAGCCAGCCAAAACTTTAGAGAATTCTACAATAAAGTCATCAACAAAAATGTTTAAGCCATAGATGACAAGTAGAGCAATAATTAATAGTTAAAATATCCAGTGTTTTTAGTACTTTTTTTAAAGATTTGATTTCCTTAATGTTGAAATGACAGCTGAAGCGTGCTTACCATTCATAAGCACAGCTTCCTGGTTGGAGTGTTTGTCCTGAAGGTAAGTTCTCGTCAGACAGTAGTCCCGAAGACTACGAGTGTGAGAGAGACACTGCACGATGGCATTGAGAAAACACTACAAACATAGCAGAACATTTGAACATGTTATGGGACTCCATACAGATTTTTTTGTCTTGCAAACATAAGCAACATAAGTCTTTGAGTTAGGACATACAGTGTTTCCAACGTTACGCAGTCCAACTTGTCCATTTCCCAGTTGCAGCTCTTTCTGCAGGATGAAAAATGACCGCAAGTGACTGTCAGTGTGACTTCCTCAATTACATCACAAGCAGCAACAGGTTAGCCATTTACTGTCCCTCCTGCAATGACTGGGTGTCCATTTATAGGTCTATGATCCAATTATAACAGAGGGAAGACACTTTCACGTATGACACTGAGGTTAAGACCAGATATACCTAACTTGATGTGAGCACCTATGTGCCAGCATGTATTTTATGCCCCATTACTTTACTTTACTTATATGGTTTGCAGATAAGCTAAGCTTGTTGTTTCCAGCATATAAGCGTTAACAGATAATATACGCCATGATGAATACACCAATATGGCAATTTTCAGGCAAAATGTGTCAATGGCATAACACTGCTTCACCTTGTTGTCTGTCACCAGCAGGAGTCCCATGATGGATGTGTATAGTACAGACTGTGAAATGTCCACGTTCTCTGGCTGAAGGCCATTTTGAGTGACTAAGGTTCGGCACAGGGCCTGACACGGGTTGTCCATTGCAGTGGATTCAGCTCTTGGCATTACCACGTCTGCGTGCCGAGCAACCCTGCCAATGATGCTGTGAATGAAATCATGAATAATGAATATTAATTTACTTATTCATTATGCAACTATAGTGATTTGTGACTCAGTGCTGCATAGCAGCATGAATATTTATTATGGTCACATTCTTTGACAATATGTCAGAATTGTACAAGCTTGACATTTTTTGTTCAGTCAACTTTTTTTTTATAAATATGTCAACTAATTAAAGGCCATACAGGCTGCTACATTATCTGTTTTATCTGATTTTGACTATTTCCAATATAAAGTTGAAGTTTAGTTCGTTTCAAAACATTAAAATAGCAAAGATAGCATTTCAAATGTTTTTTAAAGGCATATTTCCAATAAAACGGCATTAATTACATAACATAATCGCATGATAACTGGTTTACTCACCCTTAAAAGCCCAATATCGTCTCCGCTTATTTCCCGACTGATGGTCAATGACAGCCAGTGCTTCTATCCAAACATCAAGCCCAGTTTGAAAGTGTATAAGAGCTGCTGTGCTCTCATTACACCTACTGTTCACCTGTCTGTCCAGTCGCTGTGTTTGTGAACGAGCTTTAATCATGGCTAATCTTTCCTCTCTCTCTTTAGGACCTTCTATAATTAGCCACGTCTTCGCCTTTGCTTAAGAACAGCTTTCACACCGAGAGGAGACAGTGTCTGCACGCTCTCACACTCACTAGTAAACCACAATTGCAGCACATTACGAATAATTACTGGAAAATATGCAAGTATCATGTTAGTGGACAGAAATAGTCTTAACTTTTAGTAGGTGAAAATGGGGTAGGTATTTTATTTTGAGTAAAAAGTTGCATGCTTATGCATCCAAAAATATACTTTAGCTTCTCAATTCAACACATACTATTGTTGTTATTTTATTGCCCATACTGAGAAATAGCATCAATAAAAACTAGTAAAAGTGATATTGAGGTGTTGAATATTGCTGCAGTACATTAAAAAAACCAAAACTAAACAAGTCCATTTCTGGAAGTTGTCAGTTTATTAAAAACAAAACGGAAATGATTATGCACTGAAATGAAAATGGGAACGAATACCTTTTGGCACAGAAGTGCCACAAAATACCTATTATGCAACAGTATAGAGGGTTTTTTGTGACTTCAGGGCCCCCTATAGTTAAATAAAGGGATTTTACTGTCGTAAATGTATCGCTGTCATAATAACAGTGGATTGCTGCCCACTCTCCAAACTTCTAAAACAGACAACAGAGGGGAGCGATGGAAAGATGCAATTCCTGGCCTCATCTAAGATCTGCCGTTCAGATTGCACAAATGTTGTTTTTTAGCTAAATGAAAGAGAAATTGTGTGCAATAAAAACAATGTAAAAAAAAGAGGAACTGAGAGATGGTTCCCATGGGCTATAGTCTAAAATATATATTTAACAAATACAACACAAAAAAAGTAAACAGGTTAAGCAAGAAGCATAAATCTAATATGATATATTTTTCATCCGAGACATCATACACCAACAAACATCCACATGTGAAGTATACAAATATATAGCTACATGACGCTATTCTCACAGTTTCTATACAGGGTGTAAGACAGCAACTCATTTTTCTCAATCTCATTTGTCCTGAGAAAGTCGGCTGTCACAGTCACAGTAACAGTGAAATTCTGTGTTTGTGAATGAACCTTAGAACGGGAAAGCACCGGCGGCCCTGGTCTATGTGTCTGGCATCTCCACATCAGAGTTAAGGTTGAGTTCAGCGATGTTGTTATAGAATGCAGGGTCAGGGCTTAAACGCTCAGAAGGTTTGCAGTGGCTGCTTTGAGCCTGTCTGTCCCGTGACTGGACCATTGCTTGGCGCAAACATGAAATCCATTGCTGCTTATTGAAGGAGTCATTAGCCTGCAGGCTGTGGGACTGAGACTTGGAGCGCCCTGTGGCACTCACACGAAAACAGTTCTTCACTGGGAGGGAAATAGAAGTGAAATATAGAATGAGGTGAAAGCAATTAGAACACATCCAATGTCAAATTAAAAGCAAAAACAGTTGGACATTTTAGCCTCTAATGCATACATTATAAAAGCAATTGGTAACTAAAATTTACTTAGTATTATAATTTTTTTTTCCATTACGGACCATTTCATAAATAAATATTATTTGAAGAATTGAACTGAACACTTTTGTCTAACTAAATCATTGGTATGATTCCAACTGTTTTAAAATAATGCTTACTAACTTGTAAATAAAATAAAATGTTTTTATGCAAGAAAGAAATGGTTTATTTAAATTCAAATGTATTAAATGTTAATCATTTAATTGCCATCCATTACATAATAAGGATGCAAACTAAAAAAAGTGACCTTAATCTTAATTTATATATATATATATATATATATATATACAGATATATTTGGGTTGTATCGGTATTGGAAATAGAGTCGTAACGGAGT
>JAUMHQ010000089.1:8218036-8241943 GCA_032361165.1 Enteromius paludinosus | reverse complement strand
GCATTATCATAGTATGTTAGTTAAATTCATAAATAACTACAAATAACTAATGTTAGGGAACTCTGTTAATGTTTTGTGGCACGTTTCTGAAAAGTAAACAAATAAATATCGGCCGATATTTCTGCATATCGGATTTTAAAACCAACAAATATTCGTATCGGTCTTAAAAATCCTGTATCGGTTGGGCTCTAGTCCAGAATAACAAATTGTGTTGGGGTAATTGAAGTAGTAATTTAATTTATCTACAGAGTACTAAACTAATCTTGCCTGACCGCAACAAGTTTCTTAAAACACATCAAAAATGAGCATCAAGTATTACCTTGAAATAGTCCAAGAACTGTCTGAGTGTCATTTCTTCACCATTGGACTGAATGCCCTTCACCTCAAAGCGGTCCCAAAGCGTCCAATCAATCTCATAGTACTGTGAAAGAAAGGAAGAGTCAAAAGGGCTCATTCATATTCAAAAGGGACCAGCTCTGCTGCTGTAATGAACAACCCTGTTGGTTACCTTGTGTTTGGGAGCAGCAATGGGCTCAGAGAAGGCGAAGAAAGGCAGAGCAAGGTTCATGAAGCCGTTCTTGTAGGACTCAAGCTTCTTGTGTCCCTGAACAATCTTCAGCAGCTCCAGACACACCAGACCAACCACGGCAGCTGTCGTTGTGGCGATTGCTGGAATGATTTTTCCAGCAATGAGTTTGCTCTGAAAGAAAAAAAGAAAGTTGAGGACCTGCTATCGTGGGATCGGACTCCCAAGAGTAAAAAAAACAAACAAAAAAACCCCACAACATTTCATTGGACCGCTCACCTTGTGTCTATCTGCAGGAGGAATATCGTAGTTCTCTGCTCTTAGATTAGAAGCTGCTACAATGAAGTCCATATGAAAGTTTGTGTCATCGTCCTGGGGAAGAAAATTTAATTAGCATTTTGACTAAAGGTCAAAATTTCTAAAAGGTCAGGAAATTGGGGTCGAGTTATAAGCGGTACCTTTTCAAAGTCAATGGGACAGAGCTTGAATTGAGAAGACGCTTCTGTAGAAGGCAACAGTGTCTTCAGTTCTTCAAGCCTAGAGTCATCTAAAAACAGACCAATAGTAAAACCAGCTATTACAGGACAGTGAAAACTAGCATTTGCTTTACCATCCAGTTTCCTTAGTTCTGAATTCACTGGTTTAAATTCATAATGTTCTCCACCACTCCTCTTACCGATTGATGCATTGGCACTCTGCAGCTCCTGATCAGACACATGGATCTTGACTCCTGATTTAGGAATGAACTCAGGCACTTTAATATCCTGCAGCAGCTTAGTCAGAGCAGAACGGTCAGTGGAGCCCGGCATGCCATATGACTGGGAAAGCAAGTTAGCCGCTGCCATAATGTAGTCCATGTGAAGGTCCTAACAATCGTAATACCATCAAGATCAATCATTTTTTTAAACGACATGAAATTTCAAAACAAGACTTGTCTTTTCACACTGAATACTCACATTGTTAGTGCTGAATTCTAATGGATGGGGACATCTTTTCGGACCTGACCAGAATGGCGCCCCAGAACTTGTAAGCTAGACAGAAAGAGCAGGAAGATATTCAACTAGCTCATTGCACTTGACATGAAATGGAGATTCACACTTTTTTCTAAATGCATTTTACAGATTTTCATCTACGAGTTTTTTTCACTCATAAGTCAATATTCCAGTAGAAAGTCACTTTCTCCAGTCTCTGTAAATCACACACTGTTCTGACAAGTGGCAGTACATTTGGATTGAGATTAGCCTCCAGTCAATCAATTGATAAAAACTCCACACCCTACATTTTTACTTTTTCAAAATCCATTTCGCTTGGATGTAACGCATAATACTTTTAAACTAAAAAAAGAAGATTTTGCCAATAAGCTTAGGATTTCAAGAATTCCTTTTTCCTCCTCATAATGATCTCAAGCCAGTTGTCTAACCTTGACTTTATGCCTCTAAACTGATTTCTAAAATATTAAGAAAACATGCACGTAATACACTGAAGTAATTGTATTTATAGACCGCAATTTAAACAAAAACATTCCAAAAATGTTGGTGGCATTTTTTAATCAACTTTTTAAATTAAACTATTTTAATGAATCACATGCAGTAATAAACAACATGTGAACACTGCAAAATATTTGCCACAAACTGAAAGGCAAGTATATTACACATACAAATAAATAAAAACAAACACCACAAATATTCCTTTAAAAGCAGGGTAGGCGATTTTTCAAAAAAGCTTCAGGAGTTGGGCCAAATACCAAAACAAACTTGTCTACAGCAAACGCCACGCCAGCGTGAAGGCCAAAGTATACTTCAGCCATCTGCATTACGTCATTTTCGTTATCAGCTGGCCGCATACAGGCAATTTTTCAAGTCTGTGCACACCAGTGTACGCGCAAGAATGCTAAAAGAGTGCCACTCAAGTAGGTGGCATTGCGCATGTCTCGAGCTCATCCGTCCGCACTAATCCGCGATTGAAAATACTTTGAAAGCTGTGTGGACACGGAACGCGGAAAATGAAGCACACCCCAGCCCTGATAAGTCTGCCTACACTGGACGCGATAAAGCGCCCATTGAAAACCATGTGGAATTCGTGTCAGCACGTCATAAATATAACGCGGCAACAGTTTTCTGTCAAAGACTTGTTGCGCTGCATCATACCACCATCGTGAGGATATCCCCAAGTTCTCGCAAGACCAATCGCATCTTGCGAAATCTCGTGTGGAATATAAGTCTGACTATTTTCAGAACCATTTAAAATTTTCAAAAAGCAAGAGCCCAAAAAGCAAGTTGGTTGATTCTAAAAACATCCAAATTCTAAAATACTCAAATTAAAAGATGTCATGTCATTGACCCTTTAAGGTTCAAATTATGAAAACAGAGTCCACTGATGTCGAATAAAAAAGTGGCCTAACCTGGTCTGGAGGGAAATTGTGCAGTAGCTGACGGATGTTGTTATTATATTGACACTGCCAGTGGTTGCGGGCCCAGGCTACACAGTCCTCCCAGCTGCGTGGGTAATCTGTCACCAGGCTCTTGTACACTGCCTCCACCACCTCCAATGGCTGAGCTCCAGGGAGCTTCAGTGTGCGCTCCATAAACTTTGTGTCTCTGAGGAGAAATGGAAATACTACATCTTAAAAAAGGCTGACAGCACCATGCGTGGCAACTTTCCAGGTTGTTTAGGGTGACAGGAACTCACGTCAGATACTGCAAGGCATTTTCAGCAGGCTGTTTGAAAAGTCCCTCAAACTCATCACGAGCCCACTAAGACAGCAGGTGGATAAACAGTTTAGTTCAATAAATGTACCCAAAACACCAGTAGTTCATCAACAAAAAGAAAAGGAGATGAGTGTCACCTGAAGGGTGTGTTCGATTGCATTAGGGAAGTTTTTGAGTGTGCAGATAGGAATGGACTTCTCTGGAGGATCCTGGCTGGAGCTGTATGACTCTGTGAGGAAGGGAATGACCACCTGCACGTTCCCTTTGGTGCCGAGAGTACCAGACTCCAGCAATGGCTTACGGTAGTACACACATCTCCGGTCCATATACATACCTGGAAAAGCATGCAGAGTTGATTTCTCAACAGCTTTTTGAACTTTACACATTTTGTAGTGGCCTGCATGACCACCCACTTCGCCTTGTAAAACTTACGGGCATCTACATTGTCAAGAGCATTTGCCACTCCATGAAGGCTTTCAAAGAAGTCATCATCATAGACCTTCTCAGTGTCAGGCCCTACACGGTTTTGATGGCCCGTGATGCGGACTGATGGATTCATTTGCTTCACGGCTGCAGCGGCGGTCTCGCTCTTCATCTTCTGCTCAGAGGAGAAACAAAACCATCAGCAACCATTCAAGACATTACAAAACTCCTTTCCTCTTTAGTTTGTGTCAGTAAATCTTACTGTGACGTCCCACGGCCTAAAGAGGAACTGTCGATTGAGATTGGACTTCTCTATGGTGTCCATGTCAGTAACTATGACCTCTCCTTCACCGCTGGCCAAGCCCATCATAGCAAAGTTTTTCAGTAGCTCACAACCAATAGCACCAGCACCAACCTGATCACAGAAAACAAGTCACTAAATTTAACACTTAGATTAAATCGGTTTTACTTTAGTTCAATTTATAAACTATAAAACACTTTAAAATGTTTATACATTTGCCATTATTTGTTTAAAACATTTAGAAATTGCTTTTTTTATTATTTCAATTTTAGTACCTCAACTTACACTTATAACTGCAAGTTGTAAAGGCAATATCTAATATTTAACTTTAATTTAGTAGCTTTGTTTTACAATAACACTGGACTAAAGGCAAAACAATCTTTGTTGGAACGGTTATTACTTGCGGCACAAATTTGCCAATTGAAAAATATGATGTAAAGAAGCTTTGTTTGATTGGCTCATTATAATTTCAAGGGGAAAAGCAAGCATTGTGCAACTGCATAATTGGCATGGCGTAATCATCTCTCATTTTGATAAATGGCCAGTTTCAGCTTCTCACCAGAAAATATCGCTGTTTGGCTAACAGCTCCTGCAGCTTGGACCCAAAAACAGCAATCTGGCCATCATAGCGGCAGTTCCTCTACAGAAAACAGATGAATAAATTACTCTTTGCGATCAACCAACACTCTTTTGGGTGAGCTGCATATACCTCCGCTAGCATCAAACAAATACTACAACACATAGACAATGGTACTAGGAGCACTCACAGGTGCACACTCTTCCTCTGTCAGAACGGCATCCTCAGCCTCAGTTAAGCACTCCAGAGCATCAAAATACAGCCACTGCATGATGGGCATAAACTTCCCCGTGCAAGCCTTAAGAAAAAAAGAAAAGAAAGAAAAGGCAATATATAAGTGTCCATGAAAGAGGTGTCTAACTCAGCACATTTCTTATACATATCATTGATTTCAAACTCAAAGGAAATGATGGGAGCCTGTATTACCTTCATAACCTCCTGGGCAGCAAGCCCACCAATAAAGGCATTGATGGGTGCCAGATCTCCAGCAGCCACGCAGGACAGTTTTTTGATTATTGCCTGGTCCAGTTGCTCTTGCTTGGCAGATCCGGTCTGTGCAGCATTTGCCTCTTCAGCCAGACCCACAAGCTCGTCCGCATCAGACTGCAGCAGTACAGAAAGAGAAAAAGATCACTGCTGAGTCACTCAGACTAATGTCCAGAGCTCAGCATTCAGATGCCATTGAAACCGAACACTGTGTAACGGTTGAGGCATTACATTTCTTGGCCAGAAAAGCTTCGAAGTGGATTGGACCTCAAGCATAAGTCTGACAACTAGAAAAAGCGCTCACCTGATTCCAGGGCTTTGGTAGACGACTGTGCTTCTTCTCAAATGCATGCAGTGCCTGAAAGCCCATGTGCAGTTGGCCTGGACGATCAAATTTGGCAAAATCAGTCAGCATGAACTCTGGTTCGGCCATGGAGGAGGACAGGGATTTCTGCTCAAAGAAAGAAGTGTGCATATGTAATCCACGATTTCCACTTTACGTGAGTTCTATAATGTTAGCCTCAGCAAGAGGGTCAACTTACAAAGGCAATTTTCTTGGGCATCTTCACTTGTGTGACAATACCACCTCTCACATAGTCCGTGAATGAGCTGGTATCACAGATGCTGAAGGTGTACGGACCTGATGGCAGAGTACAGGTGTATTTATCAGTACACCACCTTAAGAAGTAACATAAGTTCGGTGCTTTGGTCTCTGAGACCAGGAACCTATTTCCACATTCATGTGCCTTTAGGACATGGACAGTTGACTAAAGCGATCAGTAGCTGAAGTGATTGACGTTTGTTGCCCTATTCGGAGTAGGTTAACATACTAAAAATGTTTAATTTCAATTCACCCCTGAACATTTTTTTCTCCCCACTGTCTTGGAGAAGCTGGAGCAATTAAGTAATCTCCTTTAAAATTTGATTATTACACTAAAAGATCATAAAATCCTAAAATGTCATGTACATTTTTATAACAAACGTTTATTTTTCTAGCAGTGTTAAAAGCTAAAATACTGTGTTGGGTGCAAATGAAATCATTAATCCTTCTACAACTGGAAGAGTCATTAATTTTTGAAACAATAAATCTCCAGGAAATTCTGAAATGTAACAATTGTAATAATATCATTTTATTTTTGGATACAAAAAGGTTGAGAACAACTGATCTAGCATACTATATTATTATATATAACTCACCCAGTGTCTTGATCTCTATTGGTTCACAGCCGTTGAGCTCGGTCATGCCCTGCACTTCTGTGAAAGTGACGAAATCTCCGCTCTCAAATCCATGCCGTGCTTCATCCAGACACGTAACCACACCAGCACCGTCCTTTAAACGCACAACAGAGGAAACATTTAACATATAACGATGAGACACTTTGTTCATTCTCACTACAATAAACATCACACAGTACAATTTGGACAGTTTTTACCTTTGTGATCATTGAGATCATGGCGCTCAGTGGCTGCTCTCCATTAGTGTCAAACACAACCATTTCTTCCCCAAAATCACAGAATAGTTGTCTATTGATGTACAGAAAGTAAATGAGAAAAATAGTACTAAAAGCATTAATAACTTAACACAACAGAAAGGTATTCTACCCAAACAGGCCGCGTGTGTCTGCCACGATCAACTTAACGCCATTACTATGGCAGAAGTCACCGATGCGTGTCTGCTCATCGAGGCTGGAGTTGGTGAGCACAACAACCTGGTCAAACACACAAACACCTGTTAGCAGACTTTTAAATACATTAAACTTTAACTAATGCAAAGTTCTGTAAGCATGTGGGAATTTAGCCCATGTGTTGAGCTTATAGGTGCCCAGTGGAGCCATAACGGCAGTACCTGAAACTTGGTCAGGTATTCGTTGGTGAGGGCGCCAGTGTAGGAGGTTACAGGCACATAGCTGTTGAGCTCTGCCAGTCGAAGCTGACTGACATCTGCACGGTTCTTCCCAAGATCCTCCTCACGCAGGTAAAACTAACAAATGTAAAAACAAAACACATCATTATTGTTATTACTACAAATACTACTATTAACTACTCGATTTAAAAAATTAATCTAATTAATTAGAGGCTTTGTATAAATATTTGACCTGAGAACAGTGAGAAGTAAGTTTTTTCATATGGATTTTTAGTATACCATTGAATAATGACTGAATACATAAACATAAGCAACAAAATATTGTTTATTTTTGTTCAACCAAGTCCAACAGACCAAAATTGGGCCGTGTGTGATTTCACATTGAGCAGTATATACTACACACAGCCGATGTTCACTGACGAGCTGATCAAAAACATGTTCATTATTAGCGTGGATTTGAACAACGGCTGTGTGTAGTATATATGGCTCAATGTGAAATCACGAAACCTGATGACATTTACCGATGATTATAGGACCGGCTTTACTGACAAAACGCACAAACATATCGGATCGGTGCATCCCTACTTTCAAGTACATTCAGAACATTAGAAACGCTAGTTGGTGCTCCAGTATAATCTGTCCGCCGAAACTCATCTAGTGAGAAACGTTCCGCAGTGCAAAAATAAGTGCGATTAAAATTTACCGAAAAAAAATTCAACGCATTATTTTTTTGTAATTAATCTAAATTAACGCGTTAAAATCCCAGCCCTACTATTAACAATCCTACATTTTTTTTTTTTTATTCATTTGTTGATGTACACTGCTAATTAAAAGCTAGTGGTTGTTAATGTGAGTAATATTTCTGAGAGAAGTTTCCTATGCTCAAAAAAAAAATATCTGCATTTATTTAACCGGCAAGTTAATTAAAAGGTTCTTATTTATAATAAAAGCCTGGCATCTCTTTAATAAAAATACAGTGATAGTGAGATATTTTAACTGGTTTTAAAAATGATGATTTGGTGCTCAAGCAATATTTATCATGCCGTAAATATCTGGACTGTCAAACCATAAACCGTAAGATTCTTTAATAATGGAAAGTTGAAAAGAACAGCATTTATTTGAAATAGAAATCATTTGGAACATTACTTTACTTGAACTTACTAAGCAATGTAATTTAACTGTTGTTTGAGCCACCAAATGTGGATTTTGACTATGTTATTGTTCGGGTTATTTTACAGCGCCTTAGTAATAACTGTGTTTTGCATCCACACGCTTATGGTTATGAATCACGACCAACCACTGACCTGTGAAGAAAGGTCCTTCCACTCAGCCACACCCTGGTCGTGCAGGGTGACGCTCTTGACTCCACCAAGAATGACATTCTTGGCTATCTCTACACCCAAACCTCGCAGCCCTGAGATCAGAACATTGGAGCTCTGCATGCGCTTCATAGCATCATGACCCAGTACGTACCTGAGAGACATATACTAAATTTAACAACTATTTCCGTGACCTCTTATTTGCCCAGAAAGAACATTCTAAGGATACATCAAACTGAAATGAAGGCCATACTCACAGCTGTCTGGAGTACAAGCCCTCGTCGATCTCAGCATCATTTCCATTCTTAGCCATGCCCTGCAGAGACCAAAACCACAGTTAACAGACTATAAATAGACGAGCATAACTTATGAAACTGGCTGCCTTTCAAAAACCAGGCCGAGTAAAGAATGAAGATTATATTCACAAAACATATGACTGCACATACCGGTTGAGATTATCTAGATGTCCCAGTTATATGCAAACAAGTTAGTTCTGAAAAGCTTGACTTGAACGTACGTTAGCTGGTGTGTGAGACAGTTCGGTTCTGACAGAGTTAGAGGAGGAGCAGTGGGATCCCGTCTTCGTCTCTGATCCTGACACGCGACGCTTCTTGGACAGCGGCGAGCTGGACATCTAGAAGAGATTAAATAAAGCTCAACCTCTGTGTTTTTCTGAAGTGAATATGAGTTTGGAGTGCATAAGTATCAAGTAAATCTGCATCAAGTAAATCTGCATCAAGTAAAATCTACAAAGAAAAAGAGCAGCATCTTATATAGTTTTTGGCGAAATCAGTTTTTCCCAAATTAAACAAACCAATTATCTTAGTGGAGGCTTAAAAGCATTTTCAGGCTATTTGCTCTAGGCAAAAGCTTGTGTGTTATTTTCACAAACAAATGGAAAGCAGGGGTGCAAATGAACAATAATAGCAACATCCAGATGGTTTGAATACATTAATGTGCAAACACTTGGACAAAAATAGGTCTACTAATTGTACTTTAGTCATTATTGAACAAATATGCTTTATATCTTTGTATAAAGCCAACATGGAACAAAAGAGCACAAATGTGTTTTTTTTTTTTAGATTTCATCAGTAACACAATATGACCTTATATGCATAAATGGTCATTTCAGCACTGGACAGTTCCTTTAAGAGTAAAAAAAATCAAAAAAAAAAAAAAATCAATTGTACCAGCAATGCAGCAAAGTCAGCATTATTCTAAAGGACACAAAGAAATTCTAATCTATAAAACCAAGGCTAGTTATTATTAGACTATTCATATTTAGCCAATAATTGCTTTTAATCTAGATTGTACTTAAATTTAAATGAACAGGAAAGCACTAAGCCCCACTCTGATAACTTGTATGTGGATTTAAAATAATAATGTTTGTCTTTCCACAAGACAAGGAGAGCCTGATTTCTGCCGCAAGATGAAGCGCTTAGGCTATAAAATAGCTCGCGGACAGAAGCGTTGTGTTTATGGTGAACGGCCCGTGCATTTACTGGCTCACCCACTCTGCCTTAACAAAACCGCTGATTCATTAAAACAAAACTGCAGCAAATGTCACATCCCAAGACCGGTTCCCTGCAGCGTTTTCATAACACAAACTAAAACTCGGTTCATTCATGCCCATTCATTCATACTCCATGTATGTTAATATCTCTTTTATATGGCACTGAACGACGCGGTGTACTTTTACAACATTCAATAAAATGTGGTGTAAAACACAAGAGAAAGACGGCTTGCTTTACTGAAACGAAACTGAATAACGCTCTAAGTTGCATACATGCCTGAGTAGTAGAGTAGATTCTAGAATGACTACAAACTCGCGAGCTGCGCGCGAGCGGAAATCCCGCATACAATCGTGCCGTTCTAAATAGAACTCTCGTCGTTCTATGGAGAATTGAATGAGAACGTTTCCTCGCTCCCTCATGTTTTTCTAAACCTGTATGGTGACTCCTGTGCTCCCCACAGAGCTGTCAGGCAGAAAATGACAGCCTCATTCACCATTCACTTTTAATTCTTTTCCATATAATGACCTAGGCTGTCATTCTGCCTGACAACAACTTTTTTTTTTGTTGTTGCACGAAAGTCAGTCAGCAAGTCATACGTTTAAAACCCCACGAGTGTGCTTTTTAATCTGTTTAACAAAACCATAACTCCCACAAATGTCATTGGTTTACAGACGGCCAAGTGAACTTAATATATTGACACGCCAAGATTACAACATGAGATTGAGGTGCCCACCCTCTCACAAGACTCGAGCGAAACTGAAAGATTAACAAATCTGTGCGTGACATACGCAAAATATAACACCGTTTCAATCTATTTTATCTCTTGAAGATCAACGGTTACACCTGCTTTGTAATTTTTAGATATTCACTTCCGTTTCGACGAGACACACAAAAAAAATCATCCGCAGTACGCCAAGAAACAAAATGTTAAATTAAACAAAAACGCAAAGCAGGTCGCGTAACGCTAATCAGATTTAACTAATTTAAGTTAACCGGATGACCACTTAGCAGCAAGCACGAGGGGGTTCTTATCCAACTAGCTTGCTAGCCTGCTACATGCTTTGTAATAGTTGGTGCAGGCAGTTCACCGAGCCTGAGGCCTAGCTACCTACAGCCCCAAGTTCGCATGCTAACCAGTGAATGAAAGAACTCGGATCCTGTACAAACTCAACGATGTGGTCCGTGCCGATCAGACAGCACATAATTACGCGATCATAGGCGGTGAAATACCGCTATCCGAGCGGACAGCTGCTTAGTCCGAGTTAGCGCAGAGTGCAATGGTTCGCCTCTTACCAATAATCCTTCTCAGTCCACTCTCAGTGTCAGCAAACCGCTCCTCGTGTGAAACTAACTTAGATGGTGCGGATTGCAGGCTGATGCAGATGCGAGGAGAAAACGGACAGTAACAGCACGAACAGCGCTGGGCGAGATGCTGTGTGTAAAGCCCCTTCACTATCCTGCCGAGTCACTGTGTCGTCCAGTCTGCTGCCTGCCTGTATCGCGTTTCTGGTTTTGTTTCAGCGAACAGAACAAAACCAAAATGGCAGCTGTGGCACAGGGGCGGAGCTGCTCGGATAAAGAGGAACAGGAAAAGGTAGTCTCGCCAACACTGCTGCAATCCTCCGCGGTCCCCTATTGGCTGCCCTACTAATGACTTTACGGAAAACCCACCCACTTCTGCATATGCCGGGACTTCAGGCTTCTGTAATTGATATTCAGTTGTGCATACTGAACTGAACTGAACCACGTTATCTATTGTCAGGAGGCTGTGAATAAAGATCTGAAGATGATGTAAGGATAGTGTGGCAGCAATGAAAATAATTGTATTCTTCCTCATGACACTCTTGTACCTGTATGACTTGGTTTTTATTTTTTTGTGCAATTAAAATTTTGAAAACAGATTTTTTTCTCTCAGTGTTTATCAATGACAACCAAATCTTTTTGATTAAGGTACCAAGTAAAAAAATAAAATAATAAAAATAAAAAAAAATAAAAAAAATATTATATATATATATTTTGTGTGTGTGTTTTACAGAAAAGTTTAAGCATTTTTGGATCGAAGTGAAGAGTGAGGATTTTTTTTATTTTGAGAGAACTGTTCTTTGAAACTGTTTTTTGTCCAGGATAACTTTCATACGCTATACAAATGATAGTGAAACTAATTCAAGGTTTTAAGGAAAAATTAAGATGCATGTATTTTGAACCCTAATATGTTGAAAAATAACAATATACGTTTTCTAAAAATGTCCCTGTCCATATCAAAGCTACATCTACACGACAACAAAATAACTATAATCTTCTTATGGGTGGGAAGTATGCATTCAATCAAATAATTCTCAATTTTTACATGATTTTGCAAGATATTGATTGTCCTGAATGTCTTTCTGTGGTCCTTTATGCTACATCAATGTTAAGATATGATTTATTTACAATTAACACCAAGAACTAAATGTTTGTATGGGTTTGGTAATAACACTGAATATTTATTAGCACAAATACTCTCCCGTCAGACCAGACAAGCAGCATTCTAGTGATTATTACAGTACTTTATGGCATGCAAAACCTTTTTTCAATAAATAATCTAATGCATCATCCATAAAAATTCATGGTAATAATCATGCAAATCTGTAGAATGTGTGTCAACGGCAGAATGGAGGTAATAAAGTTCTTCTTTGATAACTTTACAGACATCATTTACCAAAACACTAAAGCCGATGCTGCCCTTATTTACTCTACTTAACATAAACATGGAGAAATCAATACAACCTGCTAGTTGATAGCTGACTCTGTAAAGTAGGTCACAACTATTTTACATACTTGGCAAACCATTTGGGTTAAATATGTCTCCCTTGCAGATGGGGATAAACAGTGGCATAGAATAAAGCCACTACAAAACCACAAAATAACAGCCTGCGGAAACACTTACTGTACATCCATTCTTATGATGCCTACACATAACCACTGAAGAATAGCCCTCATTTATTTGCATACAGCATTTTACCTTCCTAACCCAGAAAACCATGTAAAACAGTGCCTTTCAAAAGCAATGACTGCTAAAATGAGGGGTTAGGCATGGGCTTTCTTGTAAATGAGAGGAATAAGCGTTGGGGGATGGGGTGATACTTGTGACAAAGGCCCAAGTGGGCCGCTTATTCTCGCATATGGTGCATACAAGAAGCAAATGTCCCCTGTGTGAGTTACCTTTACAGCAGGTACAAATAATGTCAACAACCCCCAACGCATCGCATCATTCTGCCGCTCACGCACCTGCACTTGATAGTCAAAAGTCTCACAGTCCGAGTGAGCCAGTTAGCTCGCTGCAAAACACCATCTTAAGACGAGTTTCACATAGCAAGTTGCATGCTTACTAAAAAGGGATCGTGGGGTTTAAATAAGCTCCGGTTTACTTTATAGCAAATCGATGCTAACAATGCACAGGGTTACATAAACAGGTTGAGGTTTAATGATCAGTGATGTAAGCGGAGAAGCAAAGCAACGACCTGGTACCCCACACGCGGACAAGTTTGATTCAGTATGTGGTCTATTTTTCCTAGGGTGAATCTCGAGATACTTTTAAAAGGCTGTAATCTGGGCAGTTGTGCAGATATGGGGGCAGTCCGACTATCTCGCTATCTTTCCAGGCTAGCTTTCGGGGAAACGATGCGTGGACGTTTTGCGATAACGTTAGCCTGCAAAAACGAAGCTTGTTAGCTTAGCGCAACCTTCTTGCAAAGCATGAAGGAAATCCGAAAAAATAACCCAAACCATATGACGGGAGAACTAGCCAACTTTTCCGCAAGGATGAGTTGGTTTCTTTTATCCCCAGCTCGTGATGCGCGCATGGGTGCGCATTGTCTCGCGCATGCCGTTAGCTGGTTGTTCCTAAAGTGGCCAGTTGAAATTTACGGGCAAATTGTTGCGCCTGGCTAGCTGACTTCAGCGGTAAATACTTGGCTTTGGCTAGCTGTAACTGTGTTCTTGTGGAGACGTTGGCTAGTTAGCATTAGCTAGGCACATAAGTATGCAGAACTCACCACATCCGATATTACTTGGCCTCTCCACGGTACTGAATACAGAAATACCTCGCGGGCAAAAGATAAACAACAAAAAAGGTCAAATCAAACCGTTTCTGTAACTTTATCCCTGGAAGTGGCGGGAGCTCCGTGACTTTCCAGTGTGAGGGGAGGCTGGACGGTTGCCTGACCGGCTATTCCCGACACCGTTAACAGTTCAGCAAGTATTCTTCAGTTCAGGAGCGTAGAACCAACATGTGCAGAGTTTGAGTTGAGACTGCGCCATTATTCAAGATGCAGGGAAATAACACAAACTTGTTTTTATATTAAACCGTCATATAAAGTAGATGCATTTATGGTCAAATGTAAAATATTTAGAATAATACTGCGTATTAAACATAATTGGATAATAATGTGAAACTTTTCTATAGTTTGTCGGAACCATTATTTTACCATTGCTATCCCCCCGCTGAGTTACAAAATAGACTCGCCCAAAGCTTGGGTTGCGCTATGCTCTGTGGGAGGCGTAGTTTTTATTCGTAGAAATGTGCGTGAAGTTATTTTCTAGGTAGAACACGGATTTTTTTATACACGCATCAAGATTTCGAATAAAAATGAGTGCTGTCAAACGATTAATCGCATCCAAAATACAAGTTTTTATTTACATAATATGTGTTTATGCTGTGTTTATTTATTATGTTTATATTAAAACACACACATAACAGTATATATTTTGAAAGTATTTACATGTAAATGCATTTTATATATTTATTTTCTTATATTTGAGATTTGATCTAAGTATGTTTAATATATAAACATAACATATATTCATTGACTATATAAATGCATGTGTTTGTATTTATATATACTTAATAAATATGCACAGTACATACAAATAGATTATGTAAAGAAAAACGTTTATTTTGGATGTGATTAATCCTTTGACAGCACTTACATTAATAGGTAAGCGGATTTGTATTTTTTACTATTCCTTTTGAAATTTTAAGAGTTTAAAAAATATGTCTGTATTGACTGGATCAATTGATATGGTGGTGCTTTGAACATTTTTCAATGGCTAAGTCTGAATTAGTATGAGCTCATTAAAACTACACCCATAATAATGTATTTAAATTCAACTGTATGTAAAATAATTTAAGATGGCTGTAGTGCATCACCACATGGCATGTCAACGTGATTCAAAGGTATTCGTGTCAACTGGCCTTTTGTCATTTTCAAAGCTTACACAGGATTTTCTGGGCATTGAAATACTTAAGAAGCAGCTCAGATTGCAGGACGTTGACAATACAGACAATAGATTGCAAAGAAAATGTAGGCAGAGTATGTAAACACTAAGTTAAGTGAGAAAAAGATTGGTAAATCTGTTAAACAATGAAATGAGCACTGAGCACCGAGGAAGTATAAGACATTGTGTTGTAGTAAAAAGTAGTTAAATGCATCTGAAGTAAATAGTAACAATGAACTGAAAGTGTTATTTGCAAGAAAATAAGATGAGTTTAGTAGCATATCTGTAACTTGTGATGGACAAAAAGTTAAAAATCTTGCAAAAAGTGAAAATTAAACACTTCTAATTTGTTATATTACCAGATAATTCTCTCCATTCTGAACTGGAAACAACTTAGGGTCGAAAATGTGCTAGTTGGCAAGTTTCTCGATGTATTAAAGCAAATTTGATGCAAGGTTTTTTTGTAGTAAATATTTACTGTAAGCTATGTAACAACTGGCATTTAATACCAATCCTGCCAAAAGAAAAGGCTATAAAACAAGATAGTTTGATCTGAATTTTATTGAAATAGTCGTGTAGAGAGTGCAAAAAATAACTTGGAATAATATTCACATCACCAAAATCTATATAATAATTGGGGAGGTGGAAGCCACAGTTACAGTTCACAGACATTCACGAGGACTTTACATATAGACATTAGAGCTTATTAGGATATATTAGCAAAAGTACTATACAATGTAAAGATATACTAGTATGCATCATAAATTGAGAAAATAGAGTAAGAGAATGAGAATCAAACAGACACGTAGATGGACACATACAACAGCGTTAAAAAGGGCCAGGAAAGAGAATATAGTTTGAAAGTTATGAAAAGTCTTGAAGTTATGATCAATTCTCGCCTTCTGAGCATTATTATTCTCAATCAATGAAAGACTGTCATGTTTGGCAGAGACGTATAGAAACGGCTGTTAAATGCAAGAATATACAATAAGAAAGATAAATGAAATAGTCTTATTGGAAATATTACAGAAGATAAATGATTGATGAGATGCACTGCTTCAACTTCACTATCTCAGAGCAAAAATCCAAGATGGATGAAGTGACAAAATAATAACACAGTACCTGGTGAGGAGCAAATGTGCAGTGCAGGAAGTTTCAGTAAAGGTGAATTGTTCAGGTTATATAAACTCTTGTATCCAAACTGTATCCACAGACTCTACGTTATAATTATGAAATTATTTAGGAAACATAATAGTGTATGCTATGATCTTGTAGTGTAGAGCAGAGCCATTTACAACCATTTCTAGTGGGATAACCTTAACTGTTTTCTTTAATATTACAAAATAATGTTCAGTTTGCTCACTTTCTTCTTTACACGTTAAAAAAAGCTTCTTATCCTTCACATACAATCAATAACAAGGCTCTTTGCATTGGAGCCTAAAGATCTTTGTACAGCCCCGAAAGGTACGCTGTCCTCATGGATTTTTTTTTTTTACATGCTGTACCTACTTTATTCTTGAGCGTTCACATCCTTTTAGCATATTTACAACCCTTTTCCTGACAAACTTCCCCTTGGTGATTGGCCAGAACGCTTTGTGGACTTCTGGCCGTCACTGTTACCCTCGTCGACAGTTGGATGGCTGTGACCCTGGATGTGACTGGGTGGGGAAGGTGGCGGGTACGAGGGAGGTGGGATGGTCAGGTGTGGTAGAGAAGGCATTGCTGGGCGAGGCGTGGTGGGAAGAGGCGGCGGGGTCGAATGATGGTACGAGCGAGGTCGGGGGGATGGGGAAGAGCTGGCGCTCTTTGCTCTCGGAAGGGTCTCGGGATGGTCGCTGATCTGCTCCAGCAATGAAGGCATGTCCCCCTCGATCTTCTCTAACACGGCAGCCATTTGCTTTTCAATTTGTTCAATTACACAATCCATTTGCCAGTCCGCACTCGCTCCACTTCCGGGATCTAGACCACCGTACTGTCCGACAGAGTAGGTTGGACAGTATGGGCTACCGTATCCTGATGCACCATGGACCATCTCTTGCAGCTCCTGCTCAAATACGGTTTTATCACAGCCAAGATTTGATGATCCCAATCCTGCATATGTACTCTGGATATTTTTGACTGACTGGGAAACCTTGTCCGTTCGTCCTTTCTTCAACTCTCTGCTCTTAGCATTGACCTCGCAGGTCGCTCCTACTTCTGCTGGACTCTCTGCAACTGCTTCTGGGAGCTGTGTTTGACACCAGCTATTTCCGGCCATATCATGGACCGCGGCTTTTTTGTCTTCTGATTTAAGAGGTGCCTCCTTTCCCACTGGCAAGGTACTGGTTTTGGCATCTGAACATGAGCCATGATCCATTGAGAGGTTGGCTGCCATTTTGCGTCGATTTGGTGTATCAGGGAAAGGTGATTTCTTCTCGACACTGTCAACACTTGTGGCATCTGGCTCCTTGGGAACATTGTTCTCTTGGTGGTCCGAGGTCTTGATCGGCAGGCTGGGTGCTGCTTTCTGACTCTCTCTTTTTGATGGCTTGCCCTCCCCCTCTGAAGTGCCTTCAGTAGACTCTTTCTTGTTCGGCTCACCTGCTTGTACTTTTAAAGAGCTGTTTGATTTGGGAAGGGTGTCTGCTTCCTTCTCTTCTGCTTTCAGGTGTCTTGCTTTCTCCTCTTCTTGATTCTCCACAGGTCTGCTTTCGACAGACACCTCATGGGACATGCTCACATTAGCAATGCTGCCCGAGTCTGTTTGCATCCCTTTACCATTTAATCCATCCGCTTTGTTCTCCTCACCCTGGCCTTCAACTACCCCATCAGAAGACCCCATATCAGAGGCTCTGAGACGCTGCATGAATGTGGTGACACGAATCGCTTTCTGAAAGTCAAATAAAGACATAGCAAACACTTAGTATCAAGTCAATTATAATGCAACATGAGGTCTTCTTTGCTATGGATGTGAAATGCATTGTTAACAGCGTGGCAGTCTGTGGTAGCAGTTTTCCATCTCTATCGCTTTCATGAGACAAACACATTGGAGATGGACATTTTAGTCATTTCAGGGAGGCGTCTTAGTTTTTCAGCGCATCAAAATAGTTTTTTTTAGGAGTTAAATTAGTTCAACAACTGCAAATTACAGCCGATAATTATGCCAGAACCCTACAATGAAATGATTTGGGCTCATTTGTGTTTATTACTGGCTGCTGATCTGAATGAAATGTTTTTGATATGTATGTAAGCATGATGTGAATCAATGAATCAGGGCCACGGTAAGTCATCTGAGGACAAATCACTTTGCCTTCTCTCTCTCTCTCTCACCATTTTTGGTCCTTTCTGGCACACACACAAACACGGGGACAACTTTTCATACACATACATGTGACATTACGATGAATTTTCAATCTGGAGATTTGTCTGAGTGAATGAAGGGCTAACTGGAATTCAAACTGGAATATTGAGGACACTGTGAGTAAAAGCCAGCCGGCATATGACTGAATGCACATGGGACCAACTGGGCAGTGATACATTTGTTAGTTACTGGTGTGCAGATACAGGGAGGCTTAAGTACAGCGAGAGTCTTTCCAACAATCAGACTTAAACTACATATTTCCTGAATGAACGCTGCTTAAAGAATCAGGCCAGGCCATGAGACACTGCAGCCATGTACACTAGGTATGACATGATAAAGGAAATATGAGCGTCCAAGTCAAAGATTGTTATACAGAGAAAAGAATCTCTGTCTCTAGGCTGCCCCGCGAATATCAACAGTACCTTCAACTCCTGGGTATCACATGCAAGGAAAAAGCAAACATTAATATAATAACCATAAGAACCTTTAATAAACAACAGCTTTATTTGGCATTACCATCTTTAAAGTTACTGTCCTTATCCATTATCCTATTTATTTACTTTGCTGTTTTCTAGAAGAGTGATTAATACAATCATTAGTTGCACATGACTGTTGTGTATAATAGTAGATTCCTCTTACCCTCCACTTGGCTTTTGCAAAGTTTTTCTCAAATTGAGCACAGACTCCCTCCTTCAGATTCTTTTCCGAAGCCCCATTTCCTGCGATCCTGGCAAAAAGCAATCAAACAAAAAAATGTTGATGCGTTGTCTCTGGAAAAAAAAAAACGTCTTTGAGTTTGTGTGTTTGTATTTAGTCTTACCATCCATGCGAAAGGGCATCTTGTGCAGTGATTCTCAGCATCGGGTCAATGTCCATAAGTCTGCAGACCAGCTCTTTTGCTGCATGACATTTAAAAGAGGAAGACTAAGGTTTAAAGCATCAAAAACTTTTTGATCAGTTGTGAAACATCAGATTTGGATATTAGTACCAGCAGGGGAAATTTCATCCCAGTATGGTGAATCAAATTCAAATTCTCCAGCTACAATGCGGCAGAAGATTATCCGGTTGTGCATGTCGGTGTTCTCTTCCTCAGTTTCGTCATAGAACGGAGGGTTCCCAGACAACCTACAAATGAAATTTGTATTATGATCTGTTGTGTTGAATCCAATAGTATGTATGAGCACATATGCTGCAGATTTACTGGGATTCATTTTAAAATATTTGTTTTTTGTTGCCATAGATGCTGTATAAAACTTAAAAAAAGGTAAATGGTTCAAAATATTCAAAATTAATTTCATGATTTCTGTCACAAAACCCTGTTTAAAAGAGGCAGACATATAGATAGTGAAGAATCGCTGACAAATCAATTGAATGTCAACATAATTTATCCAATACCAACTTACAAGATGTACGTAATGACCCCTACTGCCCAACAGTCGACTGGTCTTCCATAGCGATGACGAGCCACCACTTCAGGGGCTGACAGGAAATATAAAGATACGAAGGTTAGTACTTCACATACAAGAACACCAAAATAAAGAGATCATGTGAAAAAAATCAATACCCAGGTACTCGGGTGTTCCACAGGGCTCTGTGATTGAGCCGTTCTCAAACCTGGAAAGGTAGAAATCTCGCAAAACGACCTTGTTGTGGTTACTCTCTCTATAGTACATCAAGTTCTCCAGCTGAAATGACAGGAAGAGGCACAGTGTAAAAAAATCTATACTTTAAAATATAAGTAATGATACAAGGAAAGACATGGCATTAGGCCAAAGTATGATTCAATAAGAGGTCGCTGTGTCCCAAATAATGTTGATATTCGTCTTTCAGCTGGCCAATAGAGACCAGACAGGACACACCCTTCAGTCAATGTGAAGAATGAGTTTTGTCTTTAAAAGATGAATCTAAAACCATATAGCTGACCTACTACTTATAAATATATGTATCTCAGTCTGTGATATTTCAAGCACAAGCCTTAATTAGAAATGCATCAAAGCTATATCTAAAAACACCCAGGAGGCAATACAGAATTATGCATTACTGACAAGAATGAGCTTTGAGCAAATAAGAAGCACGTATACATGTAACGTCTGATGCTATTATTGTGCACAGCGTGTTGCTGCCGTGCACTAGAGGGCACTACAAACACATGTTGTCTCATGACAAACAGCATCATAATCTTAATAGCTTTAGTATGAAGCATTAGAACCACAGGAGGTGGCAATACTGTTTATTACTTTCATATTTGTTTTGAACATTAATGACACCCACAGGGAGCTCCTGCAATATTACAGATGCACAGTGTTATGAGTCAAAGAGGACTAGGCGTTTGATTAATATTACTGATTATCATTTAATATTCCTCAGACGAAAGCATCCCTGTCACAAACATATACAATAACACGTCAACACCAAGTTACAGCCTTATTATCACACATTAAGCTTCTTAAAAAAAATTGAAGCAAAAGGGCAAGGTATAATTACAAATGGTCTTTTCAATTTTATATATCAGCCCAGTTGCATTACACTTAATGCATATGTTGGACTCCGTATTATACGTAATGCATATGGACTACACATATAGTTTCTTACTGATAAATAATATATTAGTATTGCAAACCCACCTTTAAGTTTCTGTGGACTATGTTGAGGGAGTGAAGGTAAGCCACTGCTTCTAAGACCTGACGGATCACATTGGCGGCATCTCTCTCGGTGTAGTTCCCCTGGTCTAAGATCCAGTCAAACACATCTCCACCTGTGGCCCTGTGACAAACACACGGTCACAAAAATAAATGATAAAAAAGGAAGGCCTGATCGGAATATGTTAATTCCTATTTAATATTTATTTAATCGGCAGTAGGATGATGCCTTGGACCAATAGGCCAATATGTGTGTGTGTGTAATAATACAAATTATATAAACAATTATAAATATTTCATTTAAATCAAAATCAGTTCATGTTCTTTGGCTAGTCACCAAATATAAAACACTTAGTAAATTAGTAGTTTTCAAACCTCATTGTTTATGAATCTAAATTCTAAATTAAATCTCGGTCAAAGCATTTGAATACCTAAAATGATGCACATAGGTAAATATTTTATTTCAAGAAGGATCCTGCAAGCTAAATATAAGAGAACCTTTAAAATCTAAACAGAAATAGTGAACTATCCAGAAACTATATTTTCCATTATAGTCACTTATTTCTGGAATCTTAATAACTTCTTAATAGCGAAAGTGCATTTTCTGGAGTGATGTTATGATGTAAAGAGATGTGTCCTTGGCCTACTGTACGACACTAGGAAGGGAACATGACTGATCACAGCAAACGGAGGTCAGACTCACAGCTCTTGTATGATGAAGAACTCTTTCCTGGTCTCGAATGCATCAATCAGCTGCAGGATGTTTGGGTGTTTGACCCTGGAATAAGCACATCAAGTCAAAAAGCTGAACAGTTTCTTTATCTCACATTAAATAGAGAAAAGTGCTTCGAAGAGAGTGAAAAAAGACAGAAATAATCACACCAAGGGTGATGCATAAAGCATCTCTTACCCTCTCCATCCTTAAAGGACTAGTTCACCCTGCATTTACAGTTTTGTGCTCCAGAGTTCAAAGAAAATGTGAGGTTTTGAAATGACACGAGGCCAGAATTTTGATTTCTGGGTGAACTATCCCTTTAAATTTTTTCTTTGTCCTCTCAGATCAGCACTCTCGCAAAACCCTACATCATCTGTTGATGTTTTGAGTCACCACGTACATTTTCAAGATCATGATCTCGTTCTTGGCTGCCTTCCGCACTTTCCTGCCATCCTTCTTGAGGAATTTCTTGCACACATAGACCTTATCCGTCTGTCGTTCCTTTACCAGGCACAGCTCGCAAAATTCTTTGCTGCAAAGAGAAATGATCCTGTAAGAAATAGCCCTTATGGGTGTTTTAATAAGCACACTGCAGTGACAAACACCTACTGTATCTATTGGGAGACATGCATCCTGAATTAATGTTTAATGAGATTTACACGAGTCTATAATTGAGGGATTGGCTTTCTTAAGGCTATAATGGCAGATCTATGCACACTCACGCCTTGAGGACCTGTCCAATCTCGTATTTGTCAGTAATGTCTGACAGGCTGTTGTATGTCCGCCCATCTCGCAGAGCAAGGCACCCAAATGGCATGACAGCATCCACCTGTCCAGAGGAAAACAAGCGTACACATACACATACAGCCATCAATCTCAATAAAACTAATGTCATTCACTCTAGAGGAGCATGTGTCTTCACAAACTAGCCTCACCGCGACAGGTCCCACACAGAAATTGCAGAAAGCTATTGAATGACTGAAAAGAGCTTTTTTTAAAAAAAACAACAACGGCAACTTTAACATTTTTGGAACATTAACTGGAAATATTGGACATTATTCGTCTAACATGTGCAGAATGATTTCTGTGTAAAACATTCTTGTGAAACAATCCGTTCCTTCATAAATCGACCCATTAGACAGAATGTGACAATTTGCTACACAGAAATTCATTCTGCTTGTCTTTCATGAATAAGGCCAGCTGATTATAAGACACTTACTGGAACAGGGGTGCAAAATAGATTTGGAAAGCCTTAGAGTTGCAGTTTTGAGTGAAAGAAAATATGTTTTGCTCGCAGAAAATGTTTATCAGGAGGTCTGACTAAATATTTTTATTTTCTGTTCATTTTGGGTTAAAACTCTTTTAAAATTTAGGGCATGCCTGAATATAGTTTAAAATGCTGATTTGTGTGATTTCATTAGATTCTTTCAAAAACTAAAGAAATAAACAAGTGAATAAATAATCAAATGAATAAAATGGTTAATGTATCTGTCGGTCTTGTGTGCCCTTGCCCTGTGTTTTGCTCCCCACGCGTATGCCCATATTTGGTTGTTCCTGTCTCCGATTAGTTCATTGCGTTAATTTGTTCCCAGGTGTGTTCTCCAGGTGTTTTCAGTTCTCCCATGATTTCCGTGTACATATTTACCCTGTGTTCCCGAGTCTCCCTTGTTGGTCCTTATTGTTAATGTCATTGTGTATATGTCTTCATGTCAGCGGTGTATCCTGTGTTCCTGAGTTGATCATTAAAAGACTCTCGTCTGTACACTCCACGGCTCCTGCGTTCTCCTTACGGCACGTGAGTGTGACAGTATCAGGATTTTAAGTTACAGGTTTGCAGATTTTGCCTAGAAAAAGCTGTCACTTGCTTGTGGCTAGCTAGTATGGGATCAAATGTTAGCTTTATTTATTAATAATAATAATAGACATAGGCTAAATTTACAGTTCCTTCTCAAAAAAATAGCATATTGTGATAAAGTTCATTATTTTCTGTAATTGTTGTACTGATAAACACTAGACTTTCATATATTTTAGATTCATTACACACAACTGAAGTAGTTCAAGCCTTTTATTGTTTTAATATTGATGATATTGGAGGTCAGGCGCTTCTGGCGCTGTTTCTGGTTCAAAAGTGGCTTGACCTGGGGAATGCGGCACCTGTAGCTCATTTCCTGTACACGCCTGTACACGGTGGCTCTGGATGTTTCTACTCCAGACTCAGTCCACTGCTTCCGCAGGTCCC
>JAUMHQ010000089.1:8183246-8197583 GCA_032361165.1 Enteromius paludinosus | reverse complement strand
AGGAAACTGTGTGCATTTTTAGATTTTCAAAAAAACACAATTTAGTATGTTTTTTAAGCCTTTTGAATTACGGGGACTCTGAAAATGTCCTCATAAAACACCTTCATATTGTAATACCTATGCCATACCCATGTCATTATACAAATTTGTGTCCTCATAAACCACATAAACCCACACACACACACACACGATAATTCGCTTAATTTGATTATCTTTGTCTTGTTTTTTAATGTTGAGCTATATATTTTTTACTGTGTACTGGAAGCTTCACCAAGACAGATTCCTTATAACTTAGACCAATAAATCTCATTCTGATCAACATGTGACTGAATTGAGTATGCATGCTCTCATATTTCATAATTGTATTATATTTAATAGCCTTCAAAAGATTTGCAGTGACTATGATTTATCATCTACTCATTAGTAGAGACAGCAACGACTGAATTGAGTTTGTCAGATGAAGGACACATCCAAAACATGCAGAGCTAGGGCCCTCCAGGACTAGGATTGAGAAGCACTAGCAGATTGCGAGCGACGGGATTACTATTTCGGATTAAACTGCAACAAACATCATTTCATTATCTGCGCATCAGTTGAAAAGGACGATGCGGTGGAGAAAATCCCTCACTGCTGTGTCCAGTTTTGTTTTTATAAACTTGGATATTTTGGCTTGCGCTCGGGAAAGAAAAATACTGGGCATTAATGTACATTGACAAGAGTATTGTGGGGTTTTATGTTGTCATTAAAGACATATCAGTACTCTTCTACGAATGAAATGATGCTGGCATCTCAGCATGAAGGGATGAGTTTGGTAATATTCATGATCTCGTGCCATTATGAAGTTCATCAGTCAGACTGGGAAATGAGGAGTCCTTTCTTCCACTCTATAGCCATTATGTCTCTCTGGGAAGAGCTAGTCTCTTCTTAATGGGATGAACCATTGAACCACACAGAGATCAGGGCAGCGATGCTGTACAAGGTCTATAGTGTGCCAATGGGATAAGGACAGATGGCTGTGTAATTACGCAGGAACTAACCCCTGCGTGTGAGTGGCTTCCGTTTTCAAATGCGAGCATGCTCAATTTTTCTTTTTTCTCAAGAAAACAACTATCACCTCATTCTCTGATAACTATATGTGACTGAGAAGACCAGAACATTTAATGTGGTCTAAATCTAGATAGACAAATTCAACTCTCAAAATCAAATCTCACTTGTCACACACTTGCAGCTTCAAGGATATGTAAGGGATCATGTACAAATTATTTTGTGATTAATACAGATCAATATTAATACCAAAGTTCTCTGAGGCCATTTTTATTGAGAAAAAAATGTATATACCTATTTAAAAAAGAACCCAGAACATTTTTTGGTCCTGGATAAAAAAAAAATGTGGTTCTCCAAATAAAACACCAAAATTAAATATAACAAAGCCTTGTTAAGGCAGCTTTGTCTTTGACCCATGGTCCATAAAACCAAAAGCTCTATAATTAGCAATTGGGTTTTAAGAAGGGAGGAAATGGCCCCACTGGCAGGCCTGTGTAAGACAACCTATAATTGGACCACAGGCACACCCATTAAACCAGCTACACAGGGTCCTTGCATCATGCATTACCATTTAATTGTAATAATTAAATTGCCCAAATGTAGTAGTTGCAATACAATCTAAGCAAGAGGTCACAACTTAAATGGCAACCTGTTCACTGCACATAAATAAGAAATCGGTATGTGCAGTGGTTTACAAACACACGCTGTTTGTAAAAAATACATCTGTTCATGTATTTCTGAATTAGGGATCAAAGAATGAAGGCAGCCTTTGCAATGCTATTCATCATATGGTTATTTCCTGTGCTGGAACTAACATGCATTTGTCTTTTATAGATAGCCTTTCAGGGTTCGCCCACACGAGTTCACACTGTGGCCTTGGGTTTGTGTCACAAAGCCTTCTTCAGAGGAAAATAATATTCTTAAAAAATATATATATATATATATAAAATAAAGATGTGCTGTAACTAATGAATGTGTGATTGCTTAAAGACAACAGATTGAAAGATAGATAGATTGAACTGTTAAACAGATGAAGAGCGAGATGGATGTGATTCTCAACAAATGTGCTTCACTGAACTCAATTTTCTTCAAATACAAAAATAACATGAGTAGAAACTGAACAGGTCCTTGAATTAACTTAAGTATAGTTCACTTAATAATTAAAATGTGCTGAAATTTACCATCAGGCCATCTGAAATTAGTTTGGTTCTTCTTCAAAACACAGATTTAAAGAAATTTAGCAACGAATCACTTGCTCAGCAATGGATCCTCTACAGTGAATGGGTGCCATCAGAATGAGAATGACTTAACTGCATGTTTGTACAAAAGGAAATCCATTATTAAGACGCTTTGAACTTCAAGCCATTGATTCCAATTTACGGCTTAAATACAAGTCCTCTGCTTTTCTCCAGTTAATCAGGAGAACAATATGCACAGATCAAGCACCATTTCAAGCAAAACAAGCCAAAACCGTTATGTCAAAATGTAACAACACTTTTAAACAAATACTTCACTGGTTTTTGAAGACAGCAGATGGACATTTTCAATGGAGGAAGTTTATGAATTGGTATTTTGCACAGAAGTTTACTTGTAGGTTGTTGTGATGCTTTTATCAGCTGTTTGGAGTCTCATTCTGATGGCACCCATTCACAGTGAAGACAAGTGATGTTAAAAGTGAACTCAACTACATCTCAGACAGACAGAGGGTGAGCAGATTTTTGTTTAACACATTTTCTTTTTCGGGGGAACTCTTGCTTTAAGGTTACATAAAAGCCAAGCTTCTACAGAGAATGATAGGGAATTGGCTATACAGCACACATATAATCTAAACATATGCAGAATAAATTATGCTTAGTCTGGTACAGGTTTTCTGGTAGTACAATCCGGTTAAAAGGAATCGTTCCCAGGCTAATGGGTTATTAGTCACATGGACTAGATGGCCTTAATTATGAAGCTATATTTGAATAGGGATGTAGGGCAGGGATTACTCTGACATTGACTGAGTATAGAGGTAAATCATAAAGGCATATGTCCGGTGTGCTGACATCTGCACTGCATGAATGTCACCAATCCAATAACTGAGCACACTGTCAGTGGTGTACTTGAGTGATCGTAACTTCAAAGTCCTTAATTGGCTGGTCAGTAAAAGTTGGTCTGAGCGTTTCTATCCCGGCACACATTGACCGAATGTGAGTGGGAGGACTTCATTAATCACATGGACATAATGGTGAGGAAAAATATGGGACAGCCTGTGATGGCTGATATTTTGAAAAAGGTGAAATTTATTTTGAAAACTGGATTTTTCTGTCTTTATTGGGATTTCTATGAGCTGCTGAAAAACATGGGCTATTTTTAAGTCTTGTGTGCGCAAAAGCTGTCTCATTTCCAGACAGAGGTCTCCAATTAGCCTGCTCTTTCCTCTTGGAAGCCTTTGAAATCTAGTCTTGCACGCACTATTGTCGTTTGCGCATCAGAAATAGGTGCTAGATTCACCCTTATTCTGGTCAGTTCTCACTGCAGCTGTGGCAGTGGAAAGAATAATGGGTCAATGGCTTATAAGAGTGTCCACAATAAAGAATACACAATAAAATATAAAAAAATGGCACAAATCGTGGAAATGTACTAATGGACCATTTCTCATAACATATAACTTTTTATATAGCCTGACTTTTAAAATCTAACTTTCAAAGACAAATATTTTTTAATTCGCATGCAATAATTTGTGCATTTTTTTTGCAACTTTCAGTAAACTTGCCACTAAAAAGATGAGTTTACAAAGTCATAAGACTTGTATTTTTTTTCTTCTTTTACATAATACCACAAGATTAAGTTTTTTTAAAAAGGTTTTCTTCTCAGTTATTGTAATCAGAACATGTTTTCATTGTGTTATATTAGGAAAGGTGTCACCCAAATACCTTTATGCCTTTTCTTTTTTTAAGAAAGTAGGTTTATGTAATGGCATAAAAATAATCAACATGTCATGCTGACCCACACGAGTGATGAGGGCAGGATCTCAACAGATAAACACATAAATGTGCATTTTAACCAAGGCCGAAGCATCATAATCATATTGAGGAGGATCTTCACAACTCAAGCTAAAACTGTTCCAGTTTCATCTCCTTATTAATCTGTATTATGACGTGCAGAAGACAGGTTGTACAGTATTAGAAAATGAATGTATCTATACCCAGAGCAGTCTTTCCCCCAGATTTTAGAGGTCACTAATAAAAAGAGATATACCCTGAAGAGAGAACACATGAACTGGGTCAGAGTGGAAATGCTTTCACTCACTAGGTGCTTTTTGCAAGACTTTTTAACAGTTTCATTCATGCAGCAAATAAGAAAGTACATTCAGTCACATAATAAGACCTACAGTTGAAATCGATTACTCACTGATCCTCCCCACAACTGTAACGTTAAAGGTTGAGGAGCTAAAAATAGCACAGTAAATTGTCTTACCTCTCAGTCTCCGGCTGTGTGTCGCTTCTAAGATAGACTGAAAAACCAATTCTTTAATTCTTTTAAAACCAATTCTCTCTCATTAAAACACAACAGAGAAAAATAATTACTGACAATTACATGCCTATGATTAAGGCTAACAATATCATAATACGAGGATACGGAATAATGTAGTCATAAAATAAATCTTGACTGGAAGATTATAAATGATATATATTTGCGGGTTGTTGTTTTTTTTTTTTTTGCAAACTGTTGTGTTCCCCAGAGGAACTTTACTTTTTCTCACAAACGCTCTTTACGAATAAATATGATACATATTTTTTTTATACAAAAAAAACTTGGATCACGTGCGCCTTAATAACCAATCATATTACAGTTTCGACGTCGTTGAATTTTTCAGTCAAGAGTTGTGCGACACTAAATCACGGTTTACGGATTCTACAGAAATAAATGAATACCAGCTGTCGCAAAAGTCAATGACTTCTCTAATAAAACAGCATTTTTTATCGTAGTGTGCTCTAAAACAATTATTAATTATTCATAAAACTAAAAATACTTAGTTATTAAAAAGTATTTTTATATTTAACAACTTGGGGTTGAGTTTTCATTTTTGGGTCAACAATATTGCACAAAGTCGTACAATACGTACAAAGTCACAACTAAAGGGGTGGCAGGGGATGCTGAAACATTCCTTATATTTACATTTACATTAATTTAACAGAGCCTATATCCAAAGCAATCTTCCAAATGATGAATACAAAAATTGATCCATTATAGATGATGACCTATTTTTCAATATCATTAAATAGCTATGTAACATACAAATATAGGCCATATTAAATATCTAGAAATGAATCTTAAACATTCACAGGCTGCTTCAGTTATTACCAATTTGCCTGTAACAGGTTTCTGCATGAAAACATTTCATTTGCACACGTCAAGGTTTTCCTTTGTATCCAGTTTGGCTCATCAAATTTTTTGCAAGAACTGCCAGATTTAACCTTTCACACCCTAACACACACACACACACACACACAACATCAGCAACTTCTTTAGCATTGACTGAGGCTATGGCTGCTGCTTTTCTATGTTGTTTCCCTCAAACTATTCGGCTGACCTTGAGCTTGTATTATCTGGAGAATAAAGACTCTGCTTCACTCTGCTAACGAAGATCAGAGTCATGTTGAGGCAGTATAAGAGTGACTGAATGAAACTGGTTTATACCGAGCGCCACGCTTTGACCAGATATAAGAGACCTATGAACTGTAACCTCACTGTATATATACAGCAACCGTTTTAATAAAAGCCTTACATCAACTGTCACTGAAATGAATGCACTACAAGCTGCTGTGGTTGAAAACACATTTGCAAAATGCTATGAAGATGTGATAAGAGAGCAAAGATGGAAACATTTCAGCACTTCCATGTTACAGAAATTTTGCATAATGAGCAGAAGCTGTGAAGTATGAATAATGTTGAAGAGAAAAAAGCTGTCAATAATTAATGACTCAAAAAAATCATTTTTATTGCATATCTTTAGCTAAGGCACCAATACACAACAGCCAGTCTCTGAGAGCATAAAGATCGGCATCCATTTCAATTTTCTGCTAGCTGAATAAAACGCAATGAATAATCAATAGACATGAATTGAAAAACACTCTGAATTATTAACTCACCTTACAAATAGGAAAGGGCATTGATATCTCACAGAATAGGATTTTTTGGACTTTTTTCCAACCGTCGACGTCAGAGATAATTTCAGATATGTAGTGCATATAATCATAGTACATGAAGCGGAAAACAGTTTATAGTTCCGGCCATCAGGAACTCGAAGCGGTGCACAGATTGCTCTTGTGGCCAGGGACCAAAACAGGAGCAGAGTGGAGAACTTTCCAACTGTGCAATGGAAAACCCCACTAAGATCCCCCTTACATAAGCCCTCCAGCCTCAGTGCTGGCCAAAAACACACCACTGGTCCAGCACAGACAGCAGAATATATAGACGTACCAATTAAAATGTCACACTGTTATATCATTCAAGGAATATTACAGCTAACACCTTAAGCCAGGGGTAGGCAAATTCAGTCCTGGAGGACCGGTGTCCTGCAGAGTTTAGCTTCAGCCCTCCAGGACTGAATTTGCCTATACCCCTGCCTTAAGAGCTGCAGCTTTTTCCTACCTGTTGCGTAAGTGCTGCTAAATCTAACCAATATTAATTGTGAGGCAGCAGAGATTTATTTAATGTGGAATGTGGCTAGCACCAGAGCTTTTAATGCATGCATTTCTATTTTATTTACCCTTTTGCTTTAGTTTTCTGGCTAGACTTCACTCGTTTGCCCTGCACAAAACTTTTTATAACACTGCCATCTAGTGACAACAACCTTATCCTGAATCCAACATTTTTACATGTCGTCGAGATGTTTTAAAGGCATAAAAATAACTTTGAATGACGTTCCGCAGCGGAAATGCAACAACGTAGCTTAACAAAATTAATTTCATTTGTGCTTGATCCATGAAAAATGGATTATTATAATAATAATAATAACAAAAACACCCACACTCCTATTTTTTTGTTTTTTTATTTATGCTTTTTGTTCTAATATATATATATATATATATATATATATATACATAAAACAAAAAGCATAAATAAAAAATATGTATATATATATAGCGCAGACATATGTATATTCTTTCATTAAATTCAGCTGTTTACGGATCTACACACCCATTTTTGATCTCATCTGAAAAATGTTAATAAACAAGTGAAAAAAAGAGGTTTCTTTTAAATGTTAATTACAGAAAACAACAGTTCTACTCGTTACAAAATAATTATACAAGTGTTAAGTAATATTAATTAACTACATGTACTTTATGGTTAGGATTTGTTTTAGGGTTGTAACATATGTAATGTATAATTTATTGTTATAGTAAGTACATGTAACGTGTAACAAGAACACCTTACCAATATATGTTTTCTGCAGAACCTCTTTTGAAAGATAACACTGGTGACGTTTACTGCAAAATCAGAGACACAGGTGTTCATTTTCAAGCTTTTCCAGCAAAAGAAGAGCTTTTAAGAGATTTCATAACATGCTTTATACAGTTCTAAACTAGAGCAACCTTTGAGCATGTCTAAGTCCTTGAATGTTTTGCGAAGTCAAAAGACCTCTTTGCATTCAGTAAGGCTTATGCTGTCTCCTCACTTTTCAAAGCATTTTTTAATGGTTAGTTGCCAGCTTTTTCCCTCACAGTGGTTCCCTCCTGTCTCCAACCTTATGGCCCAGTCCCTGACTCTCTTGTGTCCTGCATTAGCTGAGCTCTGACCATGACCAAAAGACTTCACTTCTTCTTCTTTTTTTTCTCTCTTTCTTTTCAAATCGAAACCTCAAGCACCACAAGTCAATGTGAATGTTTTCCAAGTAGAACCCAACCTATATAAATAATAAACGCACTTCAATCAGGTTCTTTTAAACTAATAAAAAAAGAAAGAAAAATAAAATAAACTAAGAAAATCCAAGATGTTAACAAGTTAATAAGACTAAATAACCTTGATTTAATAAAAATGTCTGGAAATTAATAGTTTGTGTAGGTCCTGTCATCAGAAGGTAATAAAGCATGATTGGTATATAATTACTGTGAATATACTTGAAACATACATTCAAGTGTCAACTATAATAAAAGCTGATTTTAATCAAGACATGGGTTTTCAAAGCGTGTGTTTTCGTCTTTTTTGTGTCTGCTCCGTTTTATTTTTCACTAATTAATAAAATGTGCAGGTTCCCACTGTGACAACATGCCCCAGTACTGGTCAATGTATTGGAAGTGGATAAATAGACCTTATCGAAGTTGTCTTATAAGACAAGAACGCATTTTGGTTTTTAGGACCACCTTGATGAAAGGTTTTGATTCACTTCAAACGTCGGATACTGTATTTATTATTACTCTAAATTAGCTTTGTTTTCATATTTTCAGTGTCTGCTATTTGTCATATTAGCCTCAATTATTTTTGAAGCTTTTGTTCAAGAATTCTAGCACTTTATTTCAATGCAACATTTTGATGGTTTTTCAACTATTATATTACTGATTTATTATGATGAAAGATCATTTCAAACTTTACTTATAGCTAGATAACAATAAAAACATGTATTTATAGCTGGAACAATAAAAACACAAACATATATACGTTGACTATACCTTTATCACCATCACAGAATAGCTTGTAAGAAAAATCCGTTTTCAACTTAACGCGCAGCAGGGATTCAGTATTAGCTAAAGCCAGGTCTTCGCCATCCGAAGTGGCAGAGCTCCTCTCCGGCTGCAGGGGGCACTATAGAGTTCTCCCACACACATTCTCAGGTTCCCTTCCCCCATTTTGGGACTGCTCTGTGGACATGCCTCCATCAGGCCTTCATCAGCTAGTCTGATACAGTAGGTCTCCTTTCAGCCTCCTTCCCTCAGTCCCCAACCCCAATAACCGGAGCACACTCTACCCCTCAGACTTGAATATCAGGAAAAGGGTCATTCTTTGAGAGCGACCATGCACTTTCATATCATCCCTCCATTTTAAAGAAACCCTCTTACAGACATGAGATTGACCTTAGGGTTACAATTGACAAAAATCATGGTATAGAGTGCATTGAACGGCATGCAGATTTCAAGCAACCTGGGTTGATTTCACTGAGTTGAGGACAATTGCAGTCCTCTCATCTTACCTAAAAGTAGAAGCCGCTTTTGTTTTTCATGCCCTCACCTCTTTCCATTTGTCATTTAGAGATCCTTTTAAACAGTCCAGTGGATAAATATCCCTTAGAGTAATATTACAGCAGGAAAATAGATTGTGAATCATTTTAGTTTCTAAAAAGTGTATAAAAAAGGGGGTATAAGTGATAAGCCTATAAGCTTTAATTAAATCATCATTACTTTATACATACACTCAAGTTCAAATAAGAAAACTGGCAGCTCAAAATAGCATTTCAGTGGCCAGGCAAACTAAGACGACAACAAGAGCAGAGAAATACATTATGAATTGTTCTGAAAACACCATTGCTTAAATGCTAAAATATTGTTGTTGTTTTTTAGATTAGTCCACACAAGTAAAGAAAAACAAGTCAGTAGTACAGAAATTTGCAGCAGACCAAAACAGCAAAATAGAAAAGTCATAAGTATAAAAAAAAAAGAAAGAAATCAAAACACAGACTGGCCAGGGTTAGAAACATTGTGAGAAGGACAATACAGCACTTTATTGTTCAGAGATGTTTGCAGTGAGAAAGTAAAATAGAATCAAGGGGACAAACAAACAAAACATAAGAAAAAAACAACAGACAACATAAACTGGAGGTCACAAATTTAAACATACAGAAAGTTAGAATGAATAGAGTTGCTCATTCTGGATCCCAGGTCACAACAGAAGCCCAGCTGGAGGAGAAAAAGTGGTCATTGGTGAAAAAAAAACAAAAAAAAAAACAAGTCAGCAGAGGCTGAACCAAACACAGGCTAATCTACTAGCACAATGCTACAGTGTTCAATTTAACTGCCACATACTCTTACGTTAGGGCAGATGTGGATGTATGAAAAGCTGCTCTGGAAGCAAAACAAGTTACAGGATGGTAAATACGTATATATGTATAAAAAAGATGCTTCAGTTATAAACAGGCAAAACAAAAGCAAGAGATTATGTTCTTTTATTTTGCATTATTTATACTTTGATATATTTTTTTTTAGCAAAACACTATACTTTTGTTAACGAAAGTAAACAGGAAAAACAGCCACCAAAGCCACATCCATTGTCTAGGTGAACCAAAGTAGAACATATGACCATTAAGCGTGAGCACAAAATGTATAGCAAATCTTTTTTTCGTCAGTGAGTACACCTACACATCTCCTTAGACATATCTAAAAGACTGTACAAATATACACTACCCATACTATGTGATAACATGAAATTGAAGAATACCTGTTGGCTCTAATGAACACTCCTTTTGCCAAAAGAACAAGTTTCTGGTCGTGTTAAAGAATCAAAAACTGAAGGCAAATCATGTATTGTTTGGTAAATGTTGAGCTATTTCCTTCCCTATCCTGAGGAAAAGTTGACCCCCAGCTTCACAATCAAAATCTGAATTCATCTTCATATTTCTAACAGTAAAATATGACTTTTGTTTGCCTTTCTCAAATGGCTTTAGGAGTTTAGGGAAAAGCAGAACCTTATAGCTACTGTCTGTAACCAAGTTCAATGAGGCAGCATTGTTGGTGTACGTCGAACATAACGCAAAAGTATACATGTGCACTTTAGTAACCCTGTCCAGATATTAGACCTGCTGCTTGGTTAACCGAGTCTCTGATTGTTCAAGCTTGTTTGTGATACCTGACTGGCACTCTTCCTTTTGCCGTTTTGTTTCATTTAACAAGTCTTTTGACCCATAACCGTTTTCACTGTGGGCGTCCTCCCTGATGTCAGAGTCACTCCCATCCGCTTGATCATTTGTGTGTGGTTCCTCCCTACTGAGTGACTCTGCAGCCTGCACATTCTCCTCATTATCGCTGTCAGAGTCCACAGCAATTGGTTCAGAATTGACAAGTGCTCCAGGTTTTAAGGTGCTCTTCGTTGAATCATTGCAGTTGCTCCCTATGATGGCCATTTGACCATTTGAGTAGAGTGAGGCTTTGGCAGAAACCCTTGCAAGCGTCCCATGCTTCTGCTGCAGGTCACCATTGGTTGTAGCTTTTTGCCGAAAGCGAATGGCATTGGCAGATCGGCCTATCCGAAATCTAGTAGTTCGTCTTTTATGTTCATGGTTATTGTTCTTGAAATAGGACTTTGACTCAAAGTTCATGGGATGCTGCAAATCTATAACGTCTTCCATTTTAAATCCCAGCAGGACCCGAGTGTTTAAGGTCTCGCAATTCAGCATACATCTCCTCCTTCGATTTGAGAAGTGACTGGCAATGTCAGACTTCCAAAGCCAGAGACTGGACGCAAGTTTCTCCACCTCTCGACGAGTAGGGTAAGGTTGTTTGTTGAAGTACTGAGTGAGGAAAGCTTTTCGTGTCTCGTAGGACTCATTCTCGTAACCCTTCGGGTCCAAGGCAAAGACAACAGGTTCATCTTGTTTCTCAGTTGGGATTGGTGGGCTATGCCCAGTCTGGTCATCAGTTGCAGATTTCCTTCTCTTTGGCTCAGTTTGGTCGAAGTTTGCTAAACCTGCCCGTTTGAGACCAGCCCCCTGGGCCTGTGCAACTCTTGCGGATGGAGCAGGTCGGCCGTTTTGCGTTTTGCTGACACCACGGCAGTGGACTAGATGCAAAGTGATCGTGGAAGCCGTCATGTTACTGGTGTAGACACCAAGGCAATGGATGCATTTGTAGGTCAACTTCTTCTCCACAGGATGAACTGTTTGTATAACTTGATGGCGGTCACGCAAATGGTGAGCTAGAGAATCTGAAATAGGTCCCTTAAGAATTGAAAAGCAGAGAGGACAAAGTGTTTTGCCCACATCCTTCTTATAAGGTACAGCCGCTTGCGGTGTAGCCTTAGCAGGTATGGCGTCTGAGGCATCTGGGGGTATCTTTGGGACTGGTGGCATAACTGGTTTGTTCCCCTGCAACGATTGTGGTAATGCGTTGTTTTGGGCGTGAAATGCCACAGATTCTTCTGGGGCATCCCGCATGTTATATGTGGTGACGATCAGCTGGACATTCTTGGGATTTCCCTGCTGAAGCGTGAGGTCAAATGTAAGCGGGGATTCTGTCCGAGGCCCAACAGATTCATTGGGATGCACCCCTCGCATATGAGTCACCATTTTTTCCACATCATTGAACGTGGCCCTGCAGTGCGGGCAAGATAAACCATGTATCAACATATGGTTAAGAAGCGTGTCGCTAGGTAGGTAACGGTTACAATATAAGCATTTACTAGTGAAGTTGTGAATTTTCATTATGTAGTTGGCCACCGCCGGTACCTTCTCCGCTTTGTGCTCCTTTTCAAAATGCGAACTATACACATTTTCTGGAAAGAGCTCATTGCAGATGGTGCAGATCTTCCATTTTTGAGTGTACGATGTGCCGATGACAGAGCTGCCCTTTTTGGAAGTAACAGAAGACACCGTGGTAGCTGCTGCCTGAACTCGAGAGTTCAGCTGAGGGATCTTTAGTATGGAAGTGGATGATGATCCAGAAACTGAAGGACGAAGACTAGCAGAAAGCTGCGGTTTGCTTGTTTGAGACTGCTGTGGGACTGAAAGCTGCACCTGTTGTCCCCCAATGGTCAAGGATTGTGTAGTGCCAGGCTTCAGACCAAATGCTCCCTGCTTTAGGTGAACACCTGACAGAAGCCCGCTTGAGTTCAAACTACCTTTAGGAATAACAATACGACTCAGCTGCTGAGCGGATAAAGGTCGTACTCCAGTCAATACTGCACCCTTTGGCATCAGACCAATGATGCCCTTTTCACCCTGAGCTTTAGTGGATACCATAATCACAGGCTTTGCCCGAGGTACCACAACATTGGTGTGTCCAATCATAGCAGTAACCTGATAACCAATGCGCTCATGGTCCTCAATGACATGCTGCACAAGGGCTTCATAGGTACGAGGTACAAAGAGGCACCGTTTGCAGTGGATAGCTGTGCTCGTACTGTTGGTACCACCAGAATCAGCAGTGCTGCCTGTACCAGAGCCTGCAGATGTCCCATTGGCTGATGTTGTCTTCTCACCAGGCCTCACTAAATATGGTGCTGCTACATGCTGGAAATGTTCCCGGTAGATATGCTTTCGCACCACATTATATAGCGGGTCCCTGTAAGTGCATTTCTTGCAGTAGTACACTGCTTGTTCAATATTATCACGTGTCTTATCCAGACGAACACCATCCTTCAAGCCAACTCCTGCACCCTGAAGTCCTCCAGCGTTATGGCGCACAACATTGTTGGGCATGTGAAACAGTCTGATGTGTGTCTCCAAAGTCTTTTTGTTCCCATTGTAAGTGCAATAGGGGCAGTTAAGGAGAATGCGGTTTTCAAAGTCCTCGCTGTGCACATTACGAAAGTGACTCTTGTAGGCAGAGAAAAACTTAGAGGAAAATGTGCATCCTGAACAACAGAATGGCTTTGAGCGATACTCCTAAAAAGACAAAGACGACAAATGAGTAAAGAACAGAGATGGGTTTAAAAAGATAGACACAAAAGATAACTGAAAAAAAAAATGCTTATTAAGATTTAAGTTATAACTCACTTGTGATTTGGTCATTGAGGGATCCCACATGCCAACATCGTCCCATGTGGTGTTCTTAATGTAGAACTCATTGGGAACAAAGTCCTTATAGTCCTGCAGGGTAAAAAGAATACATATAAAAAGTCTTTGTAGAAGTAATTTTTCAAATACTTTGCACATGTACTTTTTTGTACAATGCATGATGTCTGAAAGAAATAATGAATTGCTTTGCACTGAATCAATCAGTTCACACAAACTGATTAGCAGAAAATGATGTAGATGTAGATAGATGTATTTTTTCAGGCACCTGAAGTAGTGGATTTATCAGAAACAAGGGAAGATGGCTTTATTTCAGTAATAAAACAAGGGAAACAGGCTTTTTTTTTTGAAAGTCACATGGACCTATTTCATATTATAAAGAAACTGCACCATGTGTGTTAACAACAAAAAATAATGTTAAGACTCAAGGCTAGATGATGAACGGCAAAGCATACCAACAAGCTGATTTTACAGCTACAAAGCTAATGGTAACACTGTGACACAGAATGTATTTTAAAGGGATAGTTCACCCAAAAATGAAAATTTTATGTTTATTTGCTTACCCCCAGGGCATCCAAGATGTAGGTGAC
>JAUMHQ010000089.1:8128595-8174961 GCA_032361165.1 Enteromius paludinosus | reverse complement strand
TAGCATGTTATAGTCACCTCAATATCACCCAATACAAATGTGTGTTAATTTTTTTATATTTCTTTTGTTTTATAACGTTAAAATACACTGGGGTCAAATTGACCCCCAAGGAACACCGATGTGAAAAAATGTGTACAGGGCATTTAAAAAAATATCATGTTAATTTTATGTTTACCAAGTTCTCCCCATTAAATTAGTAAAAGTCACTGAATCTGAAGCAAAAAAACAAAAGTAAATTATATTTGTGCATACGTTAAACATTGAATGGGGTCAAATTGACCCCAATGATAACAGGAGGGTTAAACAGTAGCAATAACATGTGTCCATATAATATAGAATTTAGTCAAAAGCCCTTAGGTTTCATTGCTTTGCAGGAAGGTTGTATGTTAGAAATACTTCACTTGGGGAAACGTCTTGAGACTAGATATCGATACAATAATACAGCAGTAATTTACCCTGTAATGACCACACCTAGGAAAAAAAAAGAAATGGACACTTTTTTTGCGGTGTGTGGTTGATTTGGCTACTGTAATGATTATTGTATTTATTACACTTGCATGCCATTTACAGTGAGATAAAAGATTCCCCATAAAATACTCATACTGGTTTTGTTGTTGATTTAATTGGTTCAGCAATATATCTGAAACTATACCACATCAAAAAGACATTTACCTTTGAAACACTGATGAAAATGTTGCCATGAGTGATTTAACTGCTGCAATTGCAAACACAGTAATTACATACAGAAGTTAATGCTTACTAAATTGGTATTTTTGTATTTTCCTTTTACATTTTTTCCTTTTGTTTTTCAGTGAATGTGAATAGTAACGATTTCATTGATGCGGCATGATGGATCTCAGGTGAGTCAATGTTTTTGATCTTTGGCAGTTTCATTTCTTAGGGGTTTACAAAAACATGTATATTAACACAAAAACAAGACAAGTTCACTTAGTATAATTCTATAAAATACTATGGACAGCACTTCTGCATATGTAAAAAACAACAACAATAATATAATATCACAGTGTATTTCATATTAACTTATGTAAAAAAAACACTTGATACAAAAACCAGTAAAAGGTCAAGAAGTGGGAGTAGAAAACATTAAAAGTAATATGCCTTCAACAATATACATTTAAAACACATACAGTGCATTAAATACAATAAAATACTAAAAGTAAAACATTAGAAACATTCTTAGTGCGTAGTTTAACTGTTGTTCAGACACTAGTTCCTTGTCTGGTTACCAAAATATCTGTCTCTGTAAAATACAGTCTGTGTTGTGATTTCCTCTGTGCGGCACAAAAATGTTCTGCACATGCATCCACTGCAGGCTTGAAGCAGTAGATCAGGTTGAATACTGGGTCAAGGATGATCAGTGCTTGGTTGATCTCAGAATGGGAGTATTGAGTTGAGATCAGCTACCACGTGGAGAAAACAGTCAAAAGAGTCCATCAGCTGGCTCATTGAAAGTCAACGTCTGGCAGAATCTCTTTATCCACTGAAGTGTCTATTATTCAAAGTCTGGGGAAGAGATGATTCTGGCAGTACTGAAGTAAAACAGTTACTTCTCAGTGACTCAAGGCTGATATCCAGGGTATGGATCCTCTGAAAAATTATATAAACAGCAATTTTAACTACTTTAACCTACACTGTTTTTATGGTGGTCACAATGACACAATTTAATTTACCTGCAGCCTGGGGTCCTTGATAACATCCACTGCTGTCACATACACCAGGGGGTCCCATTTCTCCTTGCTGACCTGAAGCTCCTGGAATACCTGAAGGTCCTACTTTACCATCCTCACCTTTGGGACCTGGCTCCCCTACTTTAGCTTCACCTGGAGGTCCTTTACAAGTATAAATAAATAATGGCGCAATTAACACTTAAAATCATTACATTGACATTATTTGGGCTTGCGTAAAAGCAAAACTATGTAAAATAACAAGAATGCAATTTTCAGAAAAAATCTGCTTAAAATAAAGACAAACAAAACCAGTGATGTTTTGATTGATGATTTGCAAGTGATGTAAAACAAACTGATACACTACAATGCTACAGATATACACTACTGCTAAATAGTTTGTCACTAAAATGTATTTTTTTTTTTTTTTTAATGAATTACTTGCATGAAATTAAAACTTTTTTTTCTGTAAGGATGCATTAAACTGATATAAATTGACAGACATTTATAATGTTTAAAACATTTCTATTTCAAATAAATGCTGATCTTTTGAACTTTTATTCATCATAGATACCTGTAAAAAAAAAAGAATCACAGTTTATGCATTTTTTATTTTATTTATTTTAAAATGTTTTGTTTTATTCATTTTTTTGATCAAATAAATGCATCCTTGAAGAGCAATCATAATAATTATTATGTATTTATTGAAGACCCCTTTAAAACAATTTAGAAAGACAGCTGATAGTGATACGCAAATATGTTTCAATACCTGCAAAACCTTTCATTCCTTGCGGTCCAACCACATTTGCTCCTGGAGAGCCTTTCTCACCAGGCATCCCTCTGCGTCCTACAAGTTAATCACAGAAATATTTACATAACGTAATGCAGAATTTCAATACAACAACTAATGTGTCTAATGACAACCTATCAGATGTTGCGCTTGCCCAGCAGATTCCATCTCCAAAGAAATGAAAATGTCAAGGCTTACCCTGCTCTCCAGGGTACCCTGGTTTCCCAGACTCCCCTCTGCTTCCTTGTCGACCCTGAGGGCCTCGGGATCCAGGTGGCCCCCTTCCCCCTGGTATCCCAGGCTCTCCTGGTGGTGCTACTGGTTCCTGGATGGGCACTG
Source organism: Enteromius paludinosus (assembly GCA_032361165.1). NCBI lineage: Eukaryota > Metazoa > Chordata > Actinopteri > Cypriniformes > Cyprinidae > Enteromius > Enteromius paludinosus. The sequence continues at coordinate 8,172,147 of JAUMHQ010000089.1, read as the reverse complement.
GCTTTCGATTCATCTCATTCAGAAAAGCATCCAACTTCAGCACTTCATCTAAAACGCAGTTTATTATCAGCTCATAATTGATATTCAGTAACTCAGGCCAAGATTCCCATTAAAGATGCTTTTAAACTCTGCATTTACTTTGACTTAATTAAAATGGATGTAGTGAATATACTACATACTGTGCACAAGTTTTTCGCAGGCTTGTGTAACAAGCTGGTAGATCATGGCAAGAGACTGTGGCTCACCCTAATAAACAAGAATTATTAAAACAAACAACATCTATTTTATGGTTTGCATATAGCAAAGATGTCATTTTGTAACCCACCTTCTCTCCTCTCTCACCCTTACTTCCGGGAAGTCCCTGTGAAAGAGAAAAAAATAACATCCAATTAACATCCAATTCCTATCCAACGTTTTTCAAATATATTAAATCTTTAAAAATTATTTTTATATTAAAATCACAATTTTACTTACGGTGGGGCCTACGGGACCTAATGGCCCTCTTTCTCCCACTGGCCCTGGATGACCAGGCATACCCAGGAAGCCCTACAAATTGTAGACCCAGAAATGTAAAAAAAGTGCAGTGAAAATCTGTACAGTATGCAATATTCAAAAATGCTTATAGGCAAGGCTAAGTCTTACTCTTGGACCTGTGATTCCTGGGCTTCCCATGTTACCCTCCAATCCTCTGATGCCCTATGACCAATTTATTGACAGAAAGATGAATATCAGACTGAACATTTAAATAACACTTAACTTTGCTAAACCACACAGAGACTTACCTTAGGACCAGACATGCCCTCTTCACCTTTTGCACCAGGAGGTCCTGGTAAACCCTACGAACAAAAAAATTAATAAATAAATGAGATACCAGAACAAAAAAAAAAAAGGCCTATAAGATGGTTGGTGACACTCACCTGACTCCCAGGCCTTCCAATATCTCCCTTTTCCCCTCTAGCTCCTGGTGGGCCCTTATTAAGACAATGAGAGATGGTTTAAATCTGTTCAAAATGCTAATACATTTGATCTTCTCTGTAGAACTAGTGTAGGCGTACCACTTTTCCCATTACAGCTATTCCCCGTGGACCAGCGGGTCCAAGAGTGCCAAAGCCGCCCTCAGGGCCCGGTTTACCAGGTGGGCCCACCTCTCCCTGGAGAGAAGCAGAAAAGAAACAAAAGTGACAAAAATCCCTTTCATCAAAAAAAATATTAGAATGATTTCTAAAGGATCGTATGACATTATATTCAAACTTAAAACCGTTATTCTAAATGTTTTGGGTTGGCGGTTAACCTAAAGGTTGTAGGCTCCAACCCAACTTTACATGTGAGTTTCCTTACCTTTTGTCCCAACTCTCCTTTTTCTCCCTTCTCCCCACGAGGACCAGGTCTCCCCTAAATACAAGCATATCATTAGGCCAACAATTATCATAACACTGATTAATTCAACAACTATTACAGTGATTTCACAAGCTTTCTAATGTTTGTGTCAGTTTAAAAATGCAGCGCTGTAGTCTCACAGGTGGCCCGGTGTCTCCAGGTGCTCCAGGGACGTCGGTGGTGCAGGTGCACGCATAAGCAGGGGCAGGACAGCTCTCCTCGTCTCTCTAGAGAATAGAGAGCCTCAGTTAAAATGCAAGAGCTACTTTAAGACATCCTGCACTACATTATGTAATTCAGTGCCATCCATATTGATATGTCAACTGACCTGTGAAGGAAGATCACAGCAGCTGTCTTCTGATGCCCAAGTAGTGTTGCACACAATCTCAAAGGACTGCATCTGGAACTACAGATAAATATAATACACATTGCCTTTATATGTGCATACATTACTTTGCACAGTATGTTTGTGTTCATGAGGTCAGACTCACAGCCGCAGATCCGCTGTGAGGTCCACGTGTCCTCACTAGTTTGCCCAACATCTCAAAACCATCAGTGGGCAGAGTTCCCAGGGGGCGTGCGGGCCTCTCGCCAACCCGCTGGCAGTCCACAGACAGAGATACACTCACCTGACTGACCGACAAATGAATCTGCCAATCAGTTAAAAAGATGAGAAGAATCAGTGGCAGATTAAATGTTGTATTTTTTCCCCCCTCATTCAAAATACTCAACTGACTCTTCAGTAAGCCCTGTCCTAAAACACTACAGACCAATCCTTAGAAAAAATGTTGCGGTCTATCATTTTTGAGAGAAGCTTTTGAGCTTTTCTGTCTATGAAATTTCTAAGAAAATGTAAACTTCAACTCTAAGTGAATGAAAACATCCTGCAAAGTTTTATATCTGAAAAGAGATTAGGTGAGACACCATCAGGAACCATTTAGTCTCCAGCGACATCATTTTCCAGAACTGAACCTTCCTGGAGTCTCCAGAAGAGCAGTGTATCACATTCTCAGATACTTTGTTTGAATACAAAATCCTAAAAAATGACCCTCATTTAAGTATAACATGCTGAAGTGTTGTGAAATCCATTAAAAATGATTTTTCATAGTCTTTATACACGGATAAATTGTGAGTGACTCTTGAAGGAACAGCTTCACATCCTCTTGAACCACTGTTTGAAGAATTGATCTTCTAGAATCTTGCAGTAGGTTTTAGGAGCTCAGATTAGTCAATCTCTGCAAGACATACATTTCAAGATAGGAAATGGACTAAAAACGAGCTCCCCAAACTTACTGCTAGATTCTGAAAGATACATTTTTTTAAACAGTGGTTCAAGAGGATGTGAAGCTGTTCCTTGCATGTCTGTCAACCCTTGGTTTGGAACTCCCAAAACCAAAATATGAACCTTTTATAGCCCATAATAGCGGCCCTTTAACCACTTTCACACAAACCTTATGAAAACTTCCATAGAAAACTGAGTGGACTTGTGGCTGGTCAAAGGTCAGTTCCTGTATCTCTCCTCTGTAGTCCAGACTGAAATACAGCAGAACCTTCTTCTCAGCTAAATAAAAAGGACAGGGTATAAGCATCTAATGAATTTGGGATTTATTCTTTGAATTTATCTTCTCAAGTGTTCAGGCACTCACGGTCCAGTACCACCCCCATCTTGGGCTGGAAGTCATTGTCCGTGAGCTGCCACAGGGCGAAGGGCTCCCTGGGTGAGTCCTGCAAGAGCCTAAAAGCCATGCTGATGGTGTGTTCTGGAGAGAAGCCAGCCGGATGAATGAAGCTGAGACAGATGGGACAGGGTGTAAGCACTGAATGAAGGTGTAACAGAGCTCTTTAGTAATATGTGCATGTGTGTGTTTTGTGTTCACACCCTGTGCTCTGGGTCAGCTGTACATCTCTGTAGAGGGTGTAACTGGGTAAGGTGCTGAAGATGAAAGGTTCAGCTGCCACACCCTCAATAGTAGAGTGTGCTCTCTGAGTTAGACCGAACGCTTCCATCATGTCGAAGCCTAGAATTCACAAATTCACTTTATTTTGTTTACAGTTTATGGCTCAACAGTAAGGATGGCCTGTTAACTCAGGTTTGATATGTAAGAGTTTATGAATTTAATATTGGAGTTTCCTGTAAATAATATTTAAGGTAAAGGTAAATATAACCATACCTTTGAGCACATGATTTCTGACTGTCGTCTCAGGACACACTGAGAAATAAAAAAGCAAGCATGTTACATTTGAAGAAAGCCACACCGAAAGTAAAGCAGATTTTGATTTAGAATTGATTTAGGTTGATTTGCGTTCATTTAATTTCCATTGTACATTTGTCAAATTAATTGGTTTGGTGTGAATAGAAGAAAAGGCATGAATGGTCTTCATTGAAAATCCTGATTTCACTGAATGCTAATGCAAATATTTGGTTGATTTGAACAGGCCTTCACTGTTGCAGCTCTTACCTTCTCTTTGTACAGGATGCAGGCGAGGAGGAACCTGAATTCTCACTGGAGCGGTTGCTTTATGAAAGAATGACATACTATTACAGTTGAGCAAAACAAACATCAGTTATTTGGGCCGATGTATGACTCGAACAGGATTCTGACCTGTAGGGTGAAGGATGGTGACCGCAGCGCCCTCTACTGTTCCCACACGAGAGTGTACGCTGATGCGGTAGACCGTTTCCGACTGCAGCTCGGAGAAACAGTGACTGCTGCTAGCAGCATCTACTATGTCCTCTTTAGTCTGTTTATCTGAGCGCAAATGCACAGAGAGAAGTAAATAATCTAAAACAAACTACCGGTTCATAACTTTTTTTTATGTCAAGCTGAGCTGCTACCTCTGAGAGCCTGGATGACTATGCGATAACCACTGACCGCTGACACGGGCCTCCAGGACACACATATACTGGAGTGGTCAGATCGCACTACACTCACGCTGCTCACCCGCAGACTGGCTGGTTGTGGAAAGAGAAACACACATAAGAGACGCTGTCTGGCAATCCAATGTCAAGTGGGAAGTATATACGCTATAATACTAGAGATACTGTATTGAGATGTGCGTGTGACTCACTGGTCTTCCCCTGGGCTGAGGCACTGCCGCCCTCTCTGTTGCGGTACTCAGCAGTCACCAACACACTGTAACGAGTGTCAGGCAGCAGATTCTGCAGCAGGACGCGCCTCTCGCTGCCTGGCAATGACACCTATTAAACCAACACAACTAAATTACAGCTCATTTAGTACACAACAAACTAATTGAATAACAGCGAGTCTATTATAGTTTTCAATTTATCCTTTATTTCAGTAATTTTTTTTGCTGTTATCTATAGTATTTGAATACATTTTAAAATGTAATTTTATTCTGTGATGACAAAGCTGAATTTTTAGTAGTCCATGACACTGGAAATTTGTACATTTATAATTATTATTATCAAAGCTGAAAACACTTGTGCCGTATAATCAAGGTCATTATTCATTTATTATCAATTTGAGAGTCACTTAATTCCTTTGTAATTAGATTTTTTTTTCCCAGTTATGTTTTTATTTTTTATTTAATCTATCAGAAGTGTTTTCATTTGTTTGGTGTGAACTAGATCTTTACACTGTCTGAAGAAAATATGCCACAATCTTCAGGTTTTGTGTGTGGTTGTCAAGCAATTGCAGTGCGGTTGCAGTTGCTAAGGTGGCCTGAGTGGTTTTAAGTGCCTTTTATCTAAATGGTTTTGAGTGATTGCTATAGGAGCCCAAGTATCCATGGTCTCTACAATACCTGTTCCTAAGATATATGATCTGTAGGACACGTAGATGGAGGTAAGTCAATTGAAATACACAGACGATACAAAATAAGAGGTTTCACTCTTCTAAAAGCACTTACTGTGTTTTCCCTTGCATCTCCATTGAGTGGAGTGTATGACACACGGTACTGCAGCACATGAGCGTTGGGGTGAACCCAGGTGACCAGCATACTGACTGCTGTCTCCTCTGAGATAGACAAACTGCTCGGACCACCTCCAGATACTAAAGAAGCAATACAGTTAATCATGTGTTGTGATCAAAGGTACCGTGTACATATAAGTATACTCACAGGTGCTGTATCGTATGGCCACGGCCTCACTCTGAGCGCCATCGGCATATAAAGCGGAGAGTGAAATCTGATATTCCTTATCTTCCTCAACCTCTTCCAAGATTACCCCCACACTCTTCCCATCTACTGTCAACTGTAATATATCACGAATGACCACCTATCATCACCCAGTTCTATAAATCACACATTTATGCAAGCTATTGAAAGCACAGATGTAACAACAGAAGTGTAAAGAGTTTGAGCTAACCTGCCTGAGGTTTCCTTCACTGAGCGAGATCCATTTGATGAGATAAGAGACTACGTCATCCGCCGCCGCTTCCCATCGCACTGTTATGTCACTGCCGGAGAAGTTAGTGACTCTCAGATCTGAGGGAGCTGGGACTCTTACTGCAAGATTAAAGATAATAACAATCTTCTAAACTGGGGCAGCAAAAATGAAATGTGTTCAAATGTGTGCCACTTACAGGTAGTGACATTGGCTGTGATAGGAGTGGACAGGCCCTTTTCGTAGAGAGACTGAACTGACACCAGATACCTGGAGAGGGAAGACAGATTCTGTAGCAACACCGTGTTCACACCTTTGACCTCCACCTGAGAAACAAACAGAACATAGCGAACATAGAACATATGCTGATTCGGTGCATTTATTATTATTAGCAATGTTGATTTTTGCGGAAATTGTATTTAAAATATAAATTTTTTGAGCTGTATTAAATGCATCCTTGCTGTATAAAAGCAATTATTTATTTCAGCAAAACAATCTTTTGAATAACAGTGTAATAACTTTGTAATATCTAGTAATACTGTATTGCTAGTACCACTAAAACATGACAAAAAAAGAAAGAGTCAAAGCGATTTGGGTAGGATATCTAAAACCAAGTGCCTTCTGGGATCTGCTCACCTGCTTGACGTCGCTACCGTGATTGGTGCTGTAAATGATGCGGTGTGCGGGAACATCGACAGCTCCAGGGACCCATGTGACCTTTAGAGTGCTGTGACTGACCATGGGAAACTGCAAACTTAGGGGAGACGGCAAGGGGACTGGAAAAAATAGACAGACAAGAGAAGGAACAGAGGGAATGAGCAAAAGACGTCAAGAAATTTCCAAGGGATTTCTGTGGGATGATTTGATACGGCAAGAGACTAGACTTCTGAGTTGCAGGTCTGAGAGGTTTCATTTAGGAGTTGACATAAAAGTAAAATGTTGTTTGCAATTTTTTCAAACTGCCTTTTTGTTCCTAGCAGAAGCAGTTAGTATAGACTTAATATCTTTATCTTAATACCTTTATAGTATATTTTGCCCCCACATATTGATGGACAGTTTCCATTTATGTTCATTTTATTTTTTACGTCTAAGGAACAGAGAGGTTAATGTAGTTAATTAGCTCTTATTATAAACTTGACAACCAACCACCTGTTTTTTCAGATCTAATTAATGCAGAAATGATGTCGTCTTCTCTCCTTTTTTCCCTTAGGAATTACTGAAGAGAAAAAGGTTTTGTGAACATTTACTCACCCTCACTTATGACTTTTATTCTACCGAAGAACACAAGAAAAGGTACTTCTGAAATGTTGTTAGCCAAACAGATTTGACTAACTTCCATAAAATGGAAAACTTTGGAACAACATGATTATCAGAATTTGTTCCGACTTGTGTTCAAAACTATGCCTTTAAGAAGATTTGTCTGGGAAGTGTGTGGCGTGTGTGAGCATAGTGGAAAAATCAGTGTCAGGTAGTTATTGTTCTATGAAAGTGCTGATCATGAATCTGTATTTACAGGTGGTGCCGATTGCTGTAATTGGGTCACTGGGGTCCTCATCATACAGAGCATAAAGTGTGACTGAATAATCTGTGGATGGCATCAGATCTACCAACTCCACATCTGTCTGAGCAGGTCCAAACTTCACCTGGCACCAAAAACAAAAGCACAGGAATGGCATCAAACCATTGTAACATAATTAGAAACACTGAGCCACATTGTGAGATGTCCCAGACTCACCTCTTTGGCATCATCAGGCTCTCCGTCATTGAGTGCTGAGTATAAGGCCATGTACTGTGTGGCTCCAGCGGCCGGCTGCCAGCGCACCCGCAGACTGCTGGGGGAGGAGGCGGTGACCTCTAGAGCCTCAGGTATCGCCAATGGTACTTAAAAAAAAGAGATTGTTTATTATGATATGCAGAGGGGTCTATAACGGAGACCAAATTACATCATTACATAAAAACCTCAGCAGTACTTTAGCTTCACAAACTTACATTTACATTTATGACAGTATCATTTTTGCCATAGCATTTGTTCGTAAGTTGCAAAATCCTAAAACTTTATGCTTCCAAGTTTAGAATGGTCTTGGGGGATTTTTAACTATACATTTGGAAGTGCTATGAATGAGCATTTTGAGACTCACATGTTGTAAAGGTGCCTCTCAGAGCAAAGCCCACTTTGTTCTCATAGACAGGAAATATGGATAGGTGGTATTGTGTCTGTGAGGACAGTCCTGTCAACAGAACTGTGGAGTCTGTTCCATTCACCACCACCTGAAATCAATCAACAACACACATGTAAAAAAAACACAAAGTGAGTTTTCGGTATTCAAATGCAACTACAGCATCCTGTAGGTGGCACCAGCAAACCAATATTTCTTAAATTCCTGGTGCTCAGAATTAAACCACAGAAATAATACAAGCAATTCCAGCTTTTAACATCTTTAAAGGACACCAGTCTTATGGCTGGAAGACATTTGAACTTTTAGGCAGTATCCAGAAATTGTACACTTCCCTATTATAACAAAGGTGAAAAAGAATATGTCTGAACTCAAGGTTTTCATAAAACAGCTGGCAAAAAAAATCCCCAGATGACCTATTATTTCTGGTCAGATTCTAAAGTGTGCAGAGTTGTGAATGTCAGTGATGCAACTGTAATAAATTAATTCATAATAACACATTCGTAATATATAACATACATTTTAAAGGTTGCAATATATACTTATTAAAAAAAAAAGTACTTCGAGAGTATGTGTTCGCTTTTTCATTTTAGTGCATGAAAGAGTGCGAGACACTTGGCTTACCTCTTTCAGACTCTGTCCTTCAGCGGTGTGGTACACCACTCTGTACTGCTGGGGACGTTTGCTGGGGACGGTCCAACGCAGCCGCACCTCTCTCGAGCCTAGGCCTACATACTGCAGATCAGTAGGGCTGGGATAGGACAGAACTGGGTCCTGAGTGGGACGCTCCATTCCTTCTCGAAAAAGACATATACCATTTTATTTCAATGGGAGTATGTGTACAGAATTGAGATCAGTATATAATGAAGACCAGTGTGTATGTGATTGGCCTACTCTTCGCTTTAATACGCTCTTCAATCTTGCCACAGAGGATGCGTGCTAGCCTTCCCACTAGTTTACTGAGCAGAGGAAAATCATTCACATTATACACATTCAGCTCCAGCGGTTCAGATGCCACCTGCCTCAGCTCTGCCTCATCTGCATTTTTCACACCTGGGCATGAATAGGAAAGAAATAAAGATATAACTTTAAATGTGTTTATATACACATAACTACAGCAGAGAACATTTTAAATATGCAATAGCATATACTGTATTTACACTACTGTTCATGTGACTTTTATTTTTAGAAATGAATTATTTGTAGACAGTAATCAGACATTAAAGTAACGCAAAAAAGACATTTATAATGTTACAAACAATTTCTATTTCAAAACAAATGCTGTTCTATTTATCAAAGAAAATGTATCACAGAACAAACAACGATAAAAAAAATGTAATTAGTAAGTTTGCATATCAGAATGATTTCTGAAGAATCATGACACTAAAGACTGTATTAACGGTGATGAAAAAGCTTTGCACCACAGAAAAGCTATTTTATAATATATGAACTATATTACTGTTTTGAATATTTTTGATCCAATAAATGTAGCTTTTTTTATTTTACAGATCCCAAACTTTTGAAATGTAGTGCATTCATTTTCAAACAGCAGTTGTCTTTAAAAATCATCTCATTACACTTGATGTGTAATTTGCTTAAAAACGCTCTCACCTATGGCAACGATCTCTACGCCGGCATTCTTCAGCCTGTTGGCTGCAGCAATGGCATCATCTTGTGATTTCCCATCAGTCAACAGCAGCAGGAACTGTGGGGTGTTGGGTCGCGCCCCCATCTCCTCCTTCAGATTGTTCTCAAGAGCATGTATGAGAGCCTGACCTGAAATATAGACATGTTATTAAAAATAAACTCTCATACTGGTTTCATACAAGAATCACTGCTGGACTGCCATGATGTGTTCATTCATTAAAATAGACATGGGCATATTTAGAGTGAGAAATTACAAGTAGATTCTTGTGTTTATGGTTGACAAGCTATCTATATTATTAGAGAACATGCATTCACAAGGGAGCATTTATCTGAATGATCAACTCTCTTTCAATCAGAAATTAGATTCTGAACCTTAATTCTGAATTCTTAATGACCTGGGGTTAATAAACATTCATTTCATTATAGTAAGAAATATACTGGGTATAATATGTCCAGTTACCAGTGAAAGTGTTGCCTCCTTTGTATCTGAAGTTCCTGATGGCCTCCAGAAGTGGCTCTCTAGAGGTGAAGTTATTAAGATGCCACTCTGTCCGTGGATCTCCACTGTACTGAGATAATGCTGAAATAACAACAAATTAATACTTTTAACCACAAGCATCCAGTAAATACATTTATAATATTACAAAGACATCAAATCATGTTTTTAAATAAATGCTGATCCTTTCATTTGAATTTCCTGTTCATCAAAGAATCCTAAAAAATTTTGTAAAAGTATTCAGCAGCACAAATTATTTCAACTAGAATGGTTTCTGAAGGATCATGTGACACTGAAGATGTAGAAGAAGTAATGATGCTGAAAAATCAGGTTTGCCATCACAGGAATATATTACCTGTTAAACTATAGTTATTAAAACAGCTATTTAATTTTAAAAACAGTTATTTCAGAACTCTAATATTATCCATTGGCTATTATGGACACGGGCCCATGTGCACTTGGGGCCCAAGCAAGGGGAAGAAAAAAAAAAGGTCTAAGTTTGAAAAAAAAAAAAAGTATTTAGGCTAAGTGCAAATAGCGCACCTTGTTGGCAGAAGCTATTTATGTGATCTCCACCCATCAATGTCTGACTGACGTAGACAAGATTGTGTTATTATGAATTAATTACAACTTTAGCCATCTCCGTTCCCTGGTTAGCCTGCTTCTCTATGTGGTTTTCTTTATCTGTCTACTTATAAAATCTAATTAGTATTTGTTCAGCATAAAATACTTTATATTCATATTTTAGCAGGGAAAAAGTGCTACTTATGACATACTAAAAGAGTAAAGTGTGTAATACCTGATACTAGTTTGTAAAAATGTAAAGATTCTATTATGTTAGTTATGTATATCAAGGCAGTAGTTGCAATACATTTAAAATGAATTATTTAATTCATAAAAAAAATGTGGGCTATACATAATAGATACATGTTTTATATATTATATATAATTCTCATACGGGTGATTCTATCATTTCTGGTACATTTGGTGTCCCCACAAAACAGTCATTATGTTTTCTGGTTATCTGGTTATATTTTTTGTTATTTTAATTTTTTTCATTTAATATTGTTCTTTATGAATTACAAAATGTGCAGTCCATAACAATATAATCATTTATTTTAAAAGTGTCTTAAATAGCTAAAAATCATGATTTCTTCTTGTCTGCATTATTCAGTGTACTTTTTGTGATTATGTATCAAAGTTCAATCACAATAGTTTAGTGTTTTCTTTTGGCAACAGTTTATTCATTTGATTTATTAAAGCCCTAAATAGTTACTTACTTAATTCTACAACATTAAATTATTTTAAATAAATTTTTGTGTCCTTAAATCTTCACACCATATTTTTCCTTTGAATTTGATATATCTCTCAGAATTGTGGAAATTACAGGAAATGATGCCATTTTCACTCACTAATAAGATCTGAAGTGCTGAAAAGTATCTGTGCTCTCTCTGAGAAAATATTTGAATTTAACAACTTCCTACACCAAGAGTTATTGTTAAAATGTCAACTCTGTTACCAAAATATCAAAGGAAAGCAGAATTTATTACTGATCTCACATTGTGCTATTTAAAGGTCTTAAAGGTGCCATAGAATGCATTGAGAGTTTTTTTTTAATTGTTCTCTGATATGTACATAGAAGGTATGTAGCTTAGGTAAGGGGAAAAAATGCCCAGAAACGGTTTTACAGGTCCATTTACAACCCTAGAATTTGACCCTAGAATGAAACAGTCTGTTTTTGAATGAATTCTGAATTCTTTATCCAAGCCTGACTGTGAGTGTAATATACTATTTTCCCAAAACATTAAAAAAACTCTTACTGATGCCAATTTTAACAGTAATGAATAAACTTTCATTACATATAAAAGTAAAATTACATGTGGAGACTGAAATGCACAGCTTTACAATGTATGATAATGATGAAATAACATCTCACCTATTTGCACACCCTGCGGCCCAATGTGAAAGGGGAAAGCCAGACCCTCCAGGAAGTCACGTACTTTTCTGAAGTTTGTGCGGCCGATGCTCCAGGATCCGTCCACCAGAAGGACCAGATCAGCCTGAGCTCCAGCACTGCATTCAAACGCCTTTCGTGTGGAAACGGCTTGAGACACATGAGCAAGAGTCAAACACTTCATTACGGCTAACATTAAACGCTAAGGAATGAAACTTAAACCAAATGTCGGTCTGTTTTCATTTTGCTGTGAGGGGTAATCAAGGGTCTTTTCAAACATTCTTCAGTCCTCTCTGCTCCTATATAAAACAATTAGTGCAATGATTTTGCAAGATCCTTTTTGTCAAAGCATCCACTGCTTCTCAGTGTTGCCTTCCTATCTATGTGTGGGTTTACAACAAAATTCATTCCTGGGGGCACCCGAGAGACCCTGATAACAGCCTACACACTGTCATTAACTCTGTTTTTTCCCTAATTCTGTTATTAGCCCTCACTACACAGACACAGGAAACGTCAACACAGCTCATTTACTCTGTTAAACACTGACCCCAACATGTTCCTGTATTAATGAATCAATGTGCGCCTTACATTTATATTTGCATATTTATGAGATCAATAACAGCACGGAATGGTTTTTTCACAAATTGAAAAATGTGAGTGGCATTACCCGTGACCGTTTGAGTTGGGGCGGTTTTTCTCGGTTTGTTAGTGTCGGTGACCTCTTCTTTCACTGACTTCCCTCCAGTTTCTTCTTGTTCGTTTGTATCCTCGGCCTTGGATCGATTCTTGTCTTTCTTCTTTTTCTTTTCTTTGGGGTTTCTGTCAACTTCTGGCTCAGGTTCAGGTACAGCAGGAGGCTCTTTAGCAGTACAAAGACATTAAATGGTTAGTTCTCCCCAAAATACTGAAGATAAACAAAGGTTTCATGGGTTTGGAACGACATGAGGGTGAGTAACCCTTTAAGATAAACAGCTAAATAAAAGTACTTCATATACAGCAGCTAACAAAAACAATTATATGACATCAAAAGCTTAACCTACATGCAATATTAAATCTAAGTATGTTAAATATGTTTAAGCATGTTAAGCAGCTTGATGTTAATACACTGAAAAATCACAGACAGTTAGACAATAGCGAGTGATGTGTCTGTATTCCCACACCCCGCCTTGTTCTAAACGCACATTCAGCACAGGTGGGCACTTCAGTCCCACATCCCATTACAGCAGCATTAATTACAGGCATTTTGGGGATGCATGGTCTCTTTTTAACAGGTTTGATAGTAGAGCCGGCGCCAGTTTAAACATCTGTAGCTCCACCAGTAAAACACTGATAATGACAGAGTGACCACGGTTCCTCTGCTTTGTACATCCAGTTGGGCAGGAACTATAAAAGTATGTTTGGTTTGTCAGTAATGCAGTTATTGACACTTCATTTTGTAACACTGTTTCACACAATTTCAGCATCATTACTCCAGTCTTCAGTGTCACATGATCCTATAGAAATCATTCAAATATGCTGATTTGGTGCTCAACAGTCAGACAGTGTTTGTGGATCCTCTACCTGTAGTTGTTGGTTCTCTGTAAAGCACAGTGGGAAGGGCTGCTAGAGCCTCCGTCACGTCATCCTCCTCTCCAGACCCAGAGCCAATAGAGTGAGTTTTCTTCTTCTGCTCCCTGTTCCCGTTGCGGATCAACTCTTCCTCACGCAACCCATCGACTAACAGGAAATCAGAGAATGGGTGTAAATGTGAAAGGATGTGGAATAAACAATAACGTTTTTGCAGATTTCTTTAGCAAACCATTAAATAAATCCTACTATATAAAAAAAAATTTATTAACACCTTTGGAAAAACTGAGTGGATAATTATGCTTTTATGAGGGAACAATGGAATAATCCCCCTCAGACAAGCAAGCCTGGCCCGTGAGCCAAACCACACGACTGGCCTGTCCAGACCTGCACGGGACGACACAGTAACCTACTCTCCCAACCTCTCATCCAAACTTATCACAGATGTTTGGCATAGTCTGCATCTTTTGACAATGACAGCATCAGGCTATTATAGAATAAAGTCTGATCTCCCATAACCAAATACGTTTATCACTGGAGTTTCCGTTCTTATTTTAGCAATTTAATAGCTGGTGCGAAGTCAGGTATTTCACCATTCGATATCAGGATTCTTACAGGGAGGTCTTTTCGGTGGGACATCACTGTGTTTTAAAGGGAATTCCAAAAGTGTTTTGTGCCTGTAAAGACATAAGCGTCAGTCCCAGCCTGTAATCCAGCAGGAATCCACCATTTGACACTGTCAATTACAGACAGTTCTCTCCTGAACACTGTGTGTGTGTTTGTGTTGCTTCTGTACTTTATGATTGTGTGTTGACAGCTTGTGACTGCTGGGAATTCTGACATACAATTTCTGCTTCTTGTTCACAAAAAGCACTTTGGAAAGATCCCCCACCTCTAATAACAAATTAGAAGGGAAACCTCTTAATCTAAAAATAACTTTAAGGTGTACTGTAACTGCACTCTAACACATTTTGTACAGATATGAAAGATAGCTCAGACTATGTAGCTTGTTGAGGGTAGGAAAGAGTAATTGGTTGGCTATTTTGACTTGGCCACCCAGCAATGACCTTTCTAACCATGTTTGCAACCACAAAGCCACATCCTCTTTTCCTCCACTCTTACTTGTAAAGCGTCTTTTTGCGATGAGTTTATCCAGTGTCCCATTGAGCACCATAACTTGGAGGAGATACTCCTGCCTGGGGTCCAAGCCTGCCACCGTGGCCCGGCCACGTGTAGTTGTGAGCATCAGCTCTGGCTGAGGAACCTCTAGAAAAGAGAATTGTGATGATTTAGATTAAGCTGTTTGTGTCTGTTATTTCTATGGCATTAAAATCAGCAAACAAATTAACCAACATAACCAAGTGCCAACATCTCCAAAATGCTTAAAAAAAAAACCTTTAAAAAAAGTTTTGGAATTTGGAATTTAGGCTCAGTAGTGTGTGTGGCCTCCACGTGCCTGTATGACCTCCCTACAACGCCTGGGCATGCTCCTGATGAGGTGATGGATGGTCTCCTGAGGGATCTCCTCCCAGACCTGGACTAAAAGCATCCGCCAACTCCTGGACAGTCTGTGGTGCAACATGGGGCTGGTGGATGGAGTGAGACATGATGTTCCAGATGTGCTCAATGGATTCAGGTCGGGGAACGGGCGGGCCAGTCCATAGCATCAATGCCTTCGTCTTGCAGGAACTGCTGACACACTCCAGCCACATGAGGTCTAGCATTGTCTTGCATTAGGAGAAACCCAAGGCAAACCACACCGACATATGGTCTCACAAGGGGTCTGAGGATCTCATCTCAATACCTAATGGCAATCGGGCTACCTCTGGAGAGCACATGGAGGAAATGGTACCCCACACCATTACTGACCCACTGCCAAACCGGTCATGCTGGAGGATGTTGCAGGCAGCAGAACGTTCTCCAAGGCGTCTCCAGACTCTGTCACATGTGCTCAGTGTGAACCTGCTTTCATCAGTGAAGAGCACAGATGGAGTCTGTTTCTGACCGTTTGAGCAGACACATGCACATTTTCAGGGCTCTGACAGTGCTCCTCCTGTTTCTCCTTGCACAAAGCGGTCCTTCTGCTGGGTTGTTGCCCTCCTACGGCCTCCTCCACGTCTCCTGATGCACTGGCCTGTCTCCTGGTAGTGTCTCCATGCTCTGGACACTACGCTGACAGACACCGCAAACCTTCTTGCCACAGCTAGCATTGATGTGCCATCACTACCTGAGCCACTTGTGTGGGTTGTATACTCTGTCTCATGCTACCACTAGAGTGAAAGCACCGCCAGTATTCAAAAGTGACCAAAACATCAGCCAGAAAGCATAGGAACTGAGAAGTGGTCTGTGGTCACCACCTGCAGAAGCACTCCTTTATTGGGGGTGTCTTGCTAATTGCCTATTATTTCCACCTTTTTTTTAAGCTCTGCGTTGTCACATGTATGTTCCTGTTTAGTTCCTTTTCGCCCTTACTTGGTTTGTTTCCTGTTCCCATTAGTTAATTATCTTCATTGTGTTCACCTGTGTCCCCCTCATTATCTGCCCTATTGTCGCTCTCGTACATTGAGTTACAGTTTGTCCTGTCTCACGTCTCGTGTTCAGAGGTTGTGTTGGTCTGGTTTTCCTTTCATTAAAGATTCTGTTCATCTATATAGCTGGCTCCTTCGTGCTCCTTCGAGCTTCCTTACCCCAACAACACGTGACATACATAATTAGAGTCAAGTTTTACTGTAAAAAGGAAAAACATTGAAACTATGCTATAATATGCTAAAATATAACTTATGTGTATAGTCAAAATTATAGTCATTTGATGTGATTAAATTGAAAATGTATATACATGTGATGTGAGGTTGTGTGAAGTGATTGTTGCTTTCCTATCTTAAAATGCTCTCAGAGAGTCCACAAGCATATTATTCTTTATGAGGTATGAATTACTGTAATTTCTTTCTTATTTTGGAATAAAAATGGTAGTTTGGTACTTGATGACGCATGCGACTACCAAAGGCCACCTCCTGAAGACACAGACTTCAAAATGAGACACAGCATGCGATTTTTCAGCAAGGTTTGGGGGGAGAGGAGGAGTGAATTACATAGCAATATAGAGAATGGGCAATGAGAAATTACACAGAACCTAAACCTAAATATGAGATTTCAATACTTATTTCTGTCTGTCTCTGCCTCTCTGCCTGAAGCATTGTGGGGCAAGTGTGCTATTTGTTTTTCTGTGTGAACTTTTCAAGGCTGCAACAGACCTGTCTGGACTCACCTAACTGAGCAGAAGGGCGGAACAGGAGATAAGAGAGACAAAGATAAAGACGGAGAGAGAGACAGAAATAGTGGGAAAGAGAACGGGTTTACCTGAAAGATGTGGACACAAATTTCACAACACAACAGAGTGGTAAAAAACAAGATGAGAAGACAGACAGAAGAGATATGAGCTATCCTGATTCCATCATTGCTCAGAAATCCTTCTTTCCTATTCCTCACCTGTTCTGAATGATTACTCAGCGGGATAAGAATGTGCTGTTCAACAAAGAGAGAGAGAGAAAGAAATGCCCTTGATAATGTCTGGCTATAATCTGCAAATCTGTATTCAATTTTCAAACACAATAAATCATAACATTACTTTCTTGTTGCAAAATCTCAAATTCTGTTGGTAAATCAAACTAATCGAGTGCTTCAGTAGAATCCAATTATTGTTACGTGTATCAGAGAAAATCTGGGTGTTTCCTCAGAGCAGCAGATCATTTAATCTGCCCTCGAGTGACCGGTTATGACTGCTTAATGCTATGACAATCAAAAAAAACACATACTTTTAATTTAGCAAGGATGCATTGAATTTCACATTATACATAATAACCAAATAAAATGTATTTGTTAAATAAATTCTGCTCTTTTGAACTTTTTAATTAACAATGAATCATAAAAAATTATTACAGTTTCTGCCAAAAATATGAAGCAGTACAACTTTTTTTTGATGCAGTACACCATTTTAAACATTGATCATAATAAGAAATGTTTCCTGAGCAGACAATTATCAAATTAAAATGATTTCTGAAAGATCGTGTGACACTGAAAAATGGAGTAATGTCATCACAATAATAATTTACGTTTTAAAATATATTAAAATCAGTTTTAATTTTAAACTGTGAAAATATCATTTCACACTATTACTGTTTGTTCTGTATTTTGCCATATATAATAATAAATGCAGCCTGGGTGAGCATAAGAGACTTAAATTGTTTGAAACTATTATGTTTGAATAGTATGTCTTATACTGTTTGTAATCTTAATTAGTTCCCATAACTGCAGTCTCACCTGTGATGGGTCGAACACGGACCTTATAGCCCTGCACAGGTCCTTCCGCCTCTTTCCATTTCATCTGCAGCCGATCTTCAGTCAGAACAGTCAGCTTCAGACGGCCTAGAAATGCAAACAAAGAGTTAATGCAACATGCTTTGTTGGAATACAAGTTCAAAACAAATTATTAGCATAGATGCATTAAGACTGATAGTCACTTGATAAGTCTTCAGCCAGATGCACACACAATGAATATATGTGTAATAGCACAAGTCAGATGAGGGACAAAAACAACCCTGTAACCCCTTGAATCATGGGAAAAGAGCTTTGGGGGAAAGAAACTAAGACATGTATGTCTTGAAAGATCAAAGTCTTCCTCTAAAAGCATCTCAATGGCTTCCCCCCCCCTCTACTTCCCCTCTGAGAAGTTTTAATATTTGAACAGGAAGTTTTTTATTCATTCCTCCTTTTCCTTCATCACTGTTCTCTTGCTCAACTCTGCCCTTGTCTTCATCTTATCTGCATAATTTCCACATGCCAGCTTGTCACAATCCCCTCTTTCATGTTCCCAGCCCCGTCTTCCCCTCTCCCCAGCTGTCCGTGAGCACTCAAAGCAGGCCCTGTAATGCCCTGCAGGGTAACAGGGGGTTGAGGACCACAGGAAATCTGCTTTACAGTGGGGTTAAAGGTCAGCCTGAAGGGGCTGCATGCATGTAAAGTCATAGCCCAGTTACAAATGAGGATGAGTGTTATAATGAGGATGACCCCGAAAACATGAAGATCTTTGTCCTCTCTTACTGTAGTGTCTTTAAGCTCCTGATTATGTTATTAGGAGAATAAAATTGGGGAAATTATAAATGCTGGGTTCATACACTATAAAACACACACACACACATATATAAAAATGCTGTCACATCCAAATGTTTTTGTTTATGTAATATATGTGTGGGTACTATGTATATACTATATATATATATATATATATAAAAGAAAGCAGTTGCACCTTTGAGAGTGAAATTCAGTAGAAATAGTTTCTTATTATATCATTTTCAAAGTGTGGCAACAGATAAAAATCCATGCTCTGCATTAACTGGCAGTGGATCACAGGCAAATGGAAGCTTTCACACAGCAGCACCACCAACCCAGAAGTCAACAAATGTGCGGCCAACTGCTCAGACAAGAACCGTTTGGAAAACACACGCGCAGCATGTATCCTCTAGGGATGACAGAGATAACAAGAGGCCTACAGAGGACACATAAATTATTCCAAGCATTTTTAAGGCAAATTTCTTTCCCAAATGTAGCAAGATCCACAAAATGCTGTGTGCAGTTGTCTAGGGATTCCACAACGTTGCACAATGGCCTCGAGCAGTAAGTATGCATTCTAGACTATTCTTTTCTGGTGTACTGCTAACCAAGAATTTCCTTCCCTTGGGGAAGATACAATTTAGACTGAGGTGGAAAAAAAGCAGTATCATTCAACTAAAAAAAGAGGTTAAAATGTTAGTGTTTCCACACCGTTTTCATTGGTTTGTGAAATTACAAAACACTTTAGCAAGTGGGTTGTTAATTCAGTCCTGTTAGAAGAACTGTTAGGAATGCAGATGACATTTCACAAACAAAACAGTAGCTGTGTGATTTCTGACAGTGTTTCAGATGCTATCACAACCAGAATAACTGATCTGTAAATGCATTTACTAATGTTATATAATGTTATATGTTAAAGGTACAAATATATTAGTATAATACCAACATTAACATTCAGAACACAGTTATAAGATAAAATGTATTAACTTCAATTGGAAACTACCAGTAATACATACATGCATTGCATACATATAGTCCTTTCTGCAAACTGAATTAGGAATATTTTAAGACTACAACGCTACACACTTCACCTTTAAGTAAATAAAGGGAACATTTGTGTCCCGAAATATAGCTTTATGTGGACTGCCATTTTTGTTTGTGGGCATGCATGCTACTTGACCCTTTATTTAATTTTGAAGTGCACAGGCATTGCATTTTGGTTAGAAAAAAAGGACATCTAATTATGGAAGCAATTTTCCTTGGCTCTCAAAGTCTGGCCATATACTTGGAGCTTACAATAATGACTAGAGGAGATTTTACTTAGTTTACCCTTATCTGCCAGTATTTAACTGTGCACAAACATTTTCCGTATGCTTACACTCATATTACCTTTGATTACCTCACCATTCAGTACAAAAAAGTATCACAATGCAATACTGCTAATCATAACATTACAATAATTCTCAGCCTCATCCATATTAATATTGGTGCATATCTAGCAAATGAGTGGCTTGTGTAAAAGATAAAAGGCAATTTATGACCTTGGGAATAGACTTCAGAAACCAGCATCAGGAGAAACGTCACCAGGATGAGTGTCTTTCGCTCAGAGAGGACAGAAGGAACGCTGTGGGCCATCATGATCATGCTTAGAGACCTGTGGGAAAATGGTCACTGTAAGCAAGGCGAGAATTATTCTGTGCACTCCGAACAAACATCAAAGCAAATGTGATCATTATAAAATAAACATAAAGCTGTTGTTTTCTGATGAAGACACATAACAAGAGCATCCCAAACCTTTTAACGTCGCACAATTTTAAATATACTCCCCTTAAGACAGAGAGAGAAAGAGAGAGAGAGAGAGAGAGATGGGACACTTAAAGAAAAGGCTGCACCAAACTGGTCATTACAAACCCATTGAAGACTATTACAAGACAAGGGAGGGAAAGCTGAACACCTGTTATATATGCATAACCAGACATCTCTGCAAAATCTGAGTGTACTGACCGATTACAATCTCACCTGTGCACATCAAAAATTAATGGAGAGAACAGAAAATTCTTCTCAGCAGTAAGCTGGTAAATATTACGTGTGAGAAGTGCAATTATTTGACACCTATTTTAATTGGACCCCCTCCCTCCCTTCGCTTTGGGCCATAATAAGACGGCCTTTACATGCATTGGCTTGTTGTACTGTATACAGCAGAAATAGATGATAGCAGCAACCTTAAAGCTCCGAAGAGTTGAATCTGTTGTGATACCACACCTAAAGTGAGCTGTCGAAAGCTATAACCGCTACACAAGAGCATTAAGAAACCCAAAAACAGAAGCAGCCCGCAGAAATGACATGAACTGCGTATTAGTAGAGGGTTAGACTTGACCGCCTTGCTTGTTATTAACTCAAACTTGACTATTTGCTTAACTCAGTCACAAACGTAAACCAGTATGAACAACTACAAAGCGTCAAAGCGAATTCAAATATGGGCTTCTAAACAGCAACAGCGTCTGTTTTTGCAGCAAAGCAATGAGAAACACAAACTCGCATCAGATATACAACTCAAAGAAAGGTCTATTAGGCTAGGTGGTTTACCTGAAGCTGAAGAGTGTACCTGGCGCATTCCACACAGGTAAGGGATGTTAACACATTGAGTCCCGGTCACTCACTTCCCATTTGCTGTCGTTTATGTCTCTACTTCGGTTGGGTTAGGTGTGAAATCTGATACGGGTGCAGTGCCCTCCTCTAGTGATACAGAGGCGGGGGAAAGTCGGTCAGAGTGGTATATCAGCTGTTCTGCAAGGCTCGAGAGAAAAGAGAGACTGCTGGCCAAAATCTTGTCGGTGTGTTTTTGCGACACAGGGCCTAGACTAAAAAGTTACTTGCTTCTTTTATATATAAAAATAAACAAACCTTACCAGAACTGTCCTTATGCTGTATAGGCTACTGCTGATTGCATGCATCAGCCATATATATGAGCCTTGGCAGAACTGTCCGGGTAAAAACAAACTATACTTAATTCATGCAAAGAAAACTTTACATGTTTTAAATGAAAGCACTCCGAAAAAAAAGGCCGAAAGTTTCTGAAGTGGCCTAAATTTAGTGTTTTAAAGGCTTTTACTGAATATGAGAAAATATGATGAGTCAATTTTTACAGTGTTGTTGACCCTTGTTCATCATAACCTCTGCAGTTCACTCTGGCATGCTGGACATTAGCTTCTGGACCAAATCCTGACTGACGGTGATCCATTCTTGCTTTATTAGTTGATGGTGTTTGTGGGCTTTAGCTTGTCCACTTGCCTTTTGAGAACTGACCATTTCCAAAATTTGAATGTAATGAGCTTCGAGCCCCTATTTTAGCTCTCTTGCTTTGTTACATGTTGCTCCATCATGCTATGAAATGAACGGATCATCACCAAATTGCTCATGGATCACTGGAAGCAGAAATCACTTTTACAGAACGTTTTGATGCCGTATTTTATTCATGAGACTTTTTGGGCAAAAAAATTTGAGAAACCACTCCCTTAGGTAAAATGCAACCTCACAGATGGATGGTATCGGGACGCTTCACTGTTGGCACAGCACAGCACTCACGGTAACATTCATCTGTTCTTCTCCATACAATTGATTTTCCATATCTCCCAAGTAGTCAGAAGGAGTTTCATCAGAGGAAATAACCTTGCACCAGTATTCTGCGGTTAAATCCTTTTACTTCCTGCAGAATTTCAGTCTACGTTTTTTCTTGTGAAGTGAAGTGGCTTCTTTGCTGCCCTTCTTGACACCAGGTGCAAAGCGAGGATGGCTGCATGTTTTTCCTTTGAAGGTAACCATTGCTACCAAGAACACAATGATTAGAAGCACTTCTTCCCTCCTTTTATAGCAACCAGTCTGCTCTTACAATCTTACTAGTATGATTACTCATTCACTACTAGTGCTTGTTCACAGTTTCACATGTGCTGCTGATGTGATTAGTCAATTAATGTTAGCTGGTCAAAGGATACAAAAAAAAAAGCCTACAAAGGTTTTAGCAATATCTAAAATGCATCTACACAAAAATCTAGAAACAATGTGAATGAACACTTAGGCAGCAAACTTTTCCAATACAACATTTATGTCACTGCCAAAACTTTTGGTCATGACTGTATATTAAATAGTAAAAAAACGTATGATACAGTTCAGGCTAACTAGGATGTACTCGAGAACCCTGAAAATGTGCAAATCAAACAAGACATATCAGCAAACAGATGCATGCAATTGGCCTAAAGTGAATTCATTACTGTTTTCTAAAACAGCTGTGCTCTCTCTTGGAAGCTGAACTGCCTTCCAACTTTCAAATTAATCCACTGAACAAACTCAATCAGGTTCCTGAATTTACTGACATCTTCACGAAAGCTCCATACAAATCTAATTAGGCTATAATGAAGTCTGCCTCCCTCTCTCAGAGCTGACAGCATTGACTGAATGATGAACATTTAGTATATTAAATCTAGAAGGAAGTAAATATACTACACACCATTCACAAAGTTGCACTGTTTAAGGAAAATAAGTGAAGAAAACTAAGTTCATTCATTTTATTAAAACAAACAAACTAGTATTGTACTTACATTCTACATGATGATTAGTTTAGTTATTATTGTAGGCAAGTGAAACAGAATTGGTATTTAATAAAATAAATCCTTTATTGTCATGTAAACAAATGTATAAGGCCACTTGGGGATTGGTCTTGTGCCGAGATTGGTGCCACCAGCTGCTTTGAAACTATATTTTACCTTTAAATTAAAATTCTTTCAAACTTACTAACCAATGTGTCTTTCAAAACTCCCGCTCTTCAAAGAGAAAATAAATGATTGTTTTATATTTTTTTTGATAGCCCTTGGTCTCCATCCACTTTCATTTTATGGAAGACATTCCTTTTGTACTCCACAGATGACAAAATGACATACATGTTTGGAGTGGCATGATGGCAAGTAAATAATGACTGAAGTAAAATGTTTGGGTGAACTCACTCACTCAGAAGCTTTTAGAGTCCTGTCTTCCCAAAAGCAAAGGGTTTCTCTTTTGTCTCAGAACGACAAAGATGTGCCCCAGTACATTAGTTTATTCTAATGTTGGGGCTGGTTAAAGTACCTGTGATCAATGTGACCGTTCATGTGTGCCTTTAATCCAAACCATTCCACAAGTCTATTTAAGACATTCATGTCAACTAATAAAGAATCTCTTGCTCCTCTTCATCGTTTGTGTCTTCACAGTAGTCATCTTTTGTTTGTAGAAGTGGAAGCTCAAGGTCTGGGTTGTCTCTGACTGGTAATTGTCTTACCATGGGGCTTTTTTCTATAAAAAGACAGAAACACAGACCAAAAAGACATCTGGTCAAAACAATTATTGATTTAAACGCAGCTTTGCGTATTTTCTTCTTTTTAAGGGCCTGCCATTTTGCTTTTTAAAGCTTATTAACAAGGAAAAAAATAAAAAAATAAATTTTATATATATATATATATAAGTAAATACAAGAATGCATGTCACAAAATGGAAGATATACACTACTTCAGTTTCATCCAACAATCACCTTTCACATTAGGTGGGCCGTGTAAATATGTTTAGCAATGCATTACAAACACCTAAAGGCATAATCTTACTTACCTTTGTTATAGTATGTTTTGAGACCAACATGCAGTGATATGCCAGAAAGACACACAGCAAAGCCCAACCAGTTGACCATGCTCATTTTATCCCCCATGAACTCCACTGCCAGCAGTAGAGTGCACACCTCCTACAGACACACAAAGAAAATGTCTTATAGAATATTCATGGTTTAAGGCTAATAAAAGCTTTAAAACCTAGCACGCTATTGAGAAAAGGAGAAAAGCAGTTTTTTAATGTAACTCATAAGTATGTGAAAGCAACCAAGACGTTTTCTCACCTTAAAAATGCCTGCAATGGATAGCGTCAGACTGGATGTGCGGGACACCAGCAGGAACTCGGAGAAGCCCAGTCCAAAAGCTAGCATGCCACCCACAGACAGAGTCACCAGAGAGTAGAGCAGGTGAGAGAGCTCACTGACCCTGAAGAGCTTCTCTGTGGTACTCACACTCAGCCCTGCACAGGAATCACAGGATAGGGAAACGAGCAACAGGTTTGTTAAAATCCAAATGCACTGGTAACCAAGAAACAAAGTTAGCATGAAGTAAATTAAACTAATTTTAGTCTGTAATACTTCTACAGCAAATAAATGATACTTAGTACACAGAATTGTCATATTTGGTTG
Source organism: Enteromius paludinosus (assembly GCA_032361165.1). Lineage (NCBI taxonomy): Eukaryota > Metazoa > Chordata > Actinopteri > Cypriniformes > Cyprinidae > Enteromius > Enteromius paludinosus. The sequence continues at coordinate 8,147,226 of JAUMHQ010000089.1, read as the reverse complement.
TATTAATAATTGCATTAAATCTAAGCAGATTTTACCAAAAAAAAAATGTATATGGGTTTATTTGTACCCACTACAACCTCGTAATGTCTTGTTTTTATTATATAAAATTATTTTAAAATATGAACCTGATATTTCTTTGTGAGATTTGCACTTCTAGAAGACAAAGTACTAAAATTCAACACAAATCCCACACTTTTTGACCAATGGATGGATTTTGTATTTGTTTGTGATTACTAGATGAAAATTTATTTAAAATTCTATAGAGATTTTATAGAGATCTGACTCGTAAAAGTCATTTATTTATTTGTTGAAACATAGTAATATTTTACAGTAACATTTTAGGATAATCCAGAAAGCAACAAGGCTATATACATTTTCAAGGCTATATAAACTTTTGAAGAGGATCATTTTTATAAATTCAATTATTATTTTGTCTTGTGGAGATTTGTGAAATAGCTTATTCAGGCACAGCACTAAATAAAAATGTAATTAAATTTTCATGATCCCTCTTTGTTTTATTTTGCACGTTCTGCAAGGGGTATGCAAAATTATGAGCACAATTGTATATAAAAACTGGTGTCTGACTGACCCTCATTAAGAAGAAACAGAGGAAAGAGGCCCAGGAACATGAGAGGCTGCAGATGATACATAGTGTCTATGGGGTTCTGAAGGCCTGTGTAGCAAAAAGGAGGACATAAGAGTCACACCACTTCACTTCATCCAAACCGAACACAGTTCGTAACATGTTGACTTACCTAGCTCTGCTTTCTGCATGAGCAGTTGAGTAAGAGTCCAGCGGATCCCTCCAATAAAAGAGGCCAACAGGACCATGATGAATCCCTCCATATTAAACTGAGTGGACTTCAGAGTGAACATGAACAGACCACTGGCGATCAGCAACACCACGAGGATCAGGAATGGGTTCTGTTATGTTCAAAATAGTCAGGTAGCACACTTTACCACAGCAAAAACCCAAGTCAAGGAAATATATCAATGCAGAAAATTAAACTGCCCCCCAGCTTAACAAAATCAAAAGCGATCATGGACTGGTTTACAATAGCTTCCAGTTTTACAAGTGATTGTACCCTCTTAAATGACTGATTACTGATTGCATGCCATAATTGTTTCAGTACGACTCCAAGAATATATGAAAATTTTGAAGTGCCAAAACTGGAGAGAAAGCATACAGCTTTTATGGACCTATTTATGTCATTCAATCATCACTATAATCAATTATATTATGTAATTTTTGTTACAAGCTGTCTGAAAAACGGAAAGTCCTTCAAAAGCAGTGAAAAAACTATAAATAAAACTGAAAGCCATTTAATAGCAGCAAAATTGGTTTCTGAGCAAAACGAAAGGAAAAAATAAGTACTGTTTTATAATCTGACAAAATTAGCATAACCATAACATAAAGACAATAGCTGTGCTGTGATTCTGGCTGAATTTATATATTAATTGTTCACTAAGGGAAAAAGTTTAAAGCAAAATAATGTATTTTTGACTATTACATTTGGCGAGCCTAGTACTGCTCAGCTAAATATGGAACATCTATCAAGACACACTTAAAAAAAAAATTATATGCATTGACAGCATCAGCAGTTCAACAAAGCTCACAGAAAGATATGTTGTGAAATACTGCATCTTAATGTAGCCTACATGCACGTTAAATATTAGTTAGGGTCTTAACTAAAAATAGACTCCTATAAACTATAGTTTCCTTTAAGCTATTTATTCAAGAGCTGAGTATAATTCACACTTACCGGCTCCTCCAGTTTGAAGACCAGAGAGAAAAAGAGAATGAAGAGAACAGCTGTAGACTTCGTCATGGTGTACCTAGAAAAAAAAAACAAATTTCCAAGTAGTTTCGATTATTTCCAGAAGCAAACACAATTGTCTGTAGGTCAAGTGTTCAGGTTTTAAGACTGGAATATGCTACATGACAAATTTGCAGACGAGCTAAAATTAATTATTGGTAAGATTATCGCTAATTGTTGATGACAGATTTAACAGAAAATCACGTAGAGTACAATATAACGGGAAGAAGATTTTAAAACTTTATGCTTTGATTTAATCCAGTCAAACACCTTGTTTTGATGTAACATTCATCTCCTAGCAATGAGATGCCCGGTAAGCATTTGCAAAGATGATGTAAAAAAAAAAGGGGAAAAAAGTGATTCATCAAATTATGTGAGAAAGAGTACGATGAGACAAGTGTAGTAAACTGGTGGCCAGGAATAACTCTAATGCATGTTTTTTTAGTTTATTTTAACAGTCACTGCAATCACATGACTGATTCAATCAATTAAGCATGCATTTTTTTAAGTATGCTTTCAAAAAACATAGACAGCACATCTACATGTAATATATTAATTACATGAACATATATAACCGCTGCCAACAAATCAGGATACTTGCTCTTTTAAGAGCTGCTTTAAAGTGGAACTGGTCATTTAAATATTTTTCTTTATATATTATATGTTACTTATATATTATATTACTTTGAAACAATATGTGCTGTATAAAGCACTACAGAAATAAAGGTGATGTCAGTCGATTTGGATGGGAATGTGCTGTAAAGACTTTTTATAGAGCAATAGCTTGTAGTTCACAGTAAAAGGTATACACAGTGTGACGAGCATTCCGAGGACTCATTAGTGTCAACCAGGAAACAAAGGAAGGACACACACCTGCACGTCCTCATCTCTGGCTAATCGGCCCCAGCCCATCAGACAGCAGCTATTTAATCAGCAAGAGCGTCTACCAAAGACTGAGAAACTTCTGCATGACACAGAGCTTTAACCTTCCAAGGAAACCAATTGAGGACTGATCAGCCCCACAGGAGCTCTTTATAATGACTATAATTACATTTATAATTAGCATCCCTGCCCCCCAATCCACTTGACTGGGAAACACAACCCCATGCAGTTTTAGATGCATGAATTAGATTTCTGTAAATGTATCAGGTAATCCATGAATTCTGCGCATACAGAGAAACTCACATACACACTGAATACTGCAATACAGTAGGAGCTGTATGGTACTATGCCATTCCAAACACAGCATGTGCGTCAGTAGTACTTAAGGGATGTTTTGTGTTTGAGGAATAATAATACAAGTCTGAGAATAAAATTGTTATCTCTTGGGAAATAATAACATGCTTACAAACTAATAGTGATGAAAAGGAAGCTCCAGTTTGACAATCCAATATCCAGTGCTGTAGCCAGGGCTGATGGACAAAGACAAAGAGATGTACACATATTCTGATGAAACATGCTCTCGAAATAATACAAAGCATATACATCATAAAACATTCTACGATAAAACTTGAAAATTAACTGATGAATAATGGGCTTTTGGACAAGATTCAGAGATCAACTAGATTCAATCAATGTGAACTTCACCCACCCAAGCTGTGTGTTGGATAGGAAAGATAACAGGTTTTATCTCCTCAGTTATTATTATGACACACATTCAAACACATTTTCTGGACTCAATGATGATTTTTTTCCGCCCCAAAACATACAAACCTGTTGGGGCCGCTTTAGAAAAGTAAACCTTCCAGGGAAGTGTCACTCGAGGCTTTCCCGTCCAGCACTGCATGGCAAAGCGTGTCAGTGTGGAGAATCCAAAAATTACTACAAGATGGAACAGCGTCATGAACAGAGGGAAGTGGAAGTCCTGAGGGACATAAAATAACAGAATATTATACAAACCAAACAGACAAACCTCTTCTCAAACCATTGAACCCAAGAGACTCAACTGAGATAGGCCTACCTTCATGAGCCACTTGTTGTAAAATGTTATGCCAATAGAAAACACATAGTAGAAGAGCACCAGGCCCACGGTACGCAGCGCCCTGCAGAGGAACTGCGTCGGGCACGCCATCCTGGACAACCCGGATCCGACAAGGCACGGCTAAAAAGAGGAAGGCAATACGAATTAACCACAGCTAGTATGTTAACTCTGAGTAGGTTGATAAGAACACAAGGGGCCAAAGTTTGATGTGCGCGAGTCGATTGTGTCGCACTATACAAAGAACCACTTGTTGAAAAGTGCAACATACTGTAACAGAACAACTGTAAGTTAACGTTACTTTCATAATGTCAGTTGAAGTGCAGGCTGAAACTTAATACGTTTTACTTTGTCACGCGTTTATACAATAAACTGTAATTTAAACGTTGTCTGAAGCACTAAACCTAGTTGGGCTACCTCAAATGATGCTGTGACAGTTACAGCTAACTAGAACTAGCTAAGGTCAGAGACCACGTTTTCTTACCTTACTGTTTACATAGTCCTCGTTAACGAAAAGCTGGTAGCGTTAAAAACTATGTAACCATCATTTGGGTACGCGAGTCGCCTTAGAGCACTTATGACAGTAATGCGAGACTCTGACACACAATAGTGCCATTCAAATAACTGTTGTTGTGAACCTACAGACAGCCCTGTGTAGTTACTTCTGTTGCTCTGACGTGGACGTTGCTCTGATGACACATGCGCTGCAGCCCGGGAAAATTTGAATTCTGTTCATGATGTTTTGAAATGAAAGCTTTTCTCAATTCTTGTGAAGCACATAAGAAGTGAAAAAGACAATGTAAATGCGCTTTAAAGTAGTACGGCTGCTGTTTGATTTTGCTTGGCACGGATCGGTTCGTTCTTGTGAGTCGGATCTTTGTTGAGCACGACTGAACAATTCGTTCACGAATCGGACTGATTCTGTTCTCGAGTGAAGAATTCATAATAAAATTGTGTTGTAATTATTTAATCACTTGTTTTGAGAACAGATGAGTGAGCTTAAAGTACATTTGAAGTTAATATGGACACACAATAAACTCCCTTATTAATAAAACGTGTTTTATTAGTGTCTACCAAACACAGAGAAAAAATACTTTTTTTAGTCATCAGTAGCAGAATGCAAAATAAACGGTTTGTGATAACAAATTATATGATGTATCATTAGTCTAATAAATGGTGTGGCATCACAACCAACAGCAAAGTCTTTAGGGGTAATGGGGTTATTAAAAAGACAAGGAAATTAATTATTATTTTAAAAAGTGGCTATTTTTATTTTTGCCATTTGGGTGTCAGCCTGGACAATGTTAAAAAAGCTTCTCGGTATCATGGACTGATATAGGTTAATATCTGCCTCACATCAACGCTGGGGAAAAAAAGAGATTTATTTTTATGCATATATCAAGGTTGTTCCAAATAGCCTACATTGACTATTTAAACCATGGGTATTTAAAACCGCAGAATGTTTTTATATAATGTAACCCATTTTTCCATATTGAATTAAATTAACATTTTGTCAATATTTTTGAGACTGAGAAGCATACCATAGTCTGGAATACCCTCACTTTTTGCAAGTAATATTGGTTCTCTGCAGCAATAAATGGCATTTCCTCTTTGTTCGTTTCGGTTCACTTTTTGTTTTGTTTTTTTGCTTTATTGAACTTTTGAAATAACAGAACAGTGAGTATAAAAAAATATACAAACATATAAATAATGCAGGTATTTTAGCATCAGATAAGAGGTTAAATAATAATAAAAAAAAAATAATTAGGCTACAAGATAATCAAAAAGGCACAAAATAGAAGAAAAGAAAAATAAATAAATTAAAAATAAATTAAAATAAAGGAAGCAGAGGGTCACAAGATAAATTACAGATTAAGTATATTCATAAACTTGTAGCTTGTACAAACTGAATAGGTCCTAATTGCCTTTTTTATTATGAGATGTTGAAATAGTTTTTAAATATTGCTTAATTTCTTGTAGAAACACAACAAAAATAGGTAAGCAATTAGAGAATTTGCATTTATGTATGTAAAACCTACATAGACAGAAAATTAGGTTTATAACAAAACCAACATTTGAATATCCTTCAAAAAAACCAAAGAGAACCATCTTGAGGTTTAATTTTAAGATGATGTTTGAGATAAACAACCCAATCGTTTCGGTTCACTTTACTGGGGTATTTGGAGCATTGTGACGTAGTAGAATCACAGAATTGATTTGTTCGAACGAACCACTTCACAGAAATGATCCGAGCGTTCCAGCACGCCCCCTTTAATAAGCTCGTCATCCAGAACTCCAGGGGTCGCTGCTGGTTCCTCCCACGTCCGCGTTATTTGTCATTGAATGAGCAGTGGTTCCTGTCTTAGCATTTGCTGCTTGGTGTGTTTTGTTTTTGTTCCCGTTCGGGTATCACAAGTAAGTTATAACGTTACATAAACACTGCACCTGTTATTCTCTTGTATTATAGAATAGTTGACTTCCATGTGTTGAATGGCTGTTTCTAACCAGCGCGCTGCATTTATTTTCAAGAATGGCCGAGGAAGAGGATGATCCTGGTTTTGACGAGGATGTAGACGACGGGGGTAACGGGGTAGAATCGGGCCAAGGTAAAAGAAAGCGGCTTTTTTCCAAGGAGCTTCGCTGCATGATGTATGGGTTCGGAGACGACCAAAACCCCTACACCGAATCAGTGGATATACTGGAGGATCTGGTGATCGAGTTTATCACGGAGATGACGCACAAGGCGATGTCCATTGGGCGCCAGGGTCGCGTCCAGGTGGAGGACATTGTCTTTCTCATTCGCAAGGACCCTAGGAAGTTTGCGAGAGTGAAGGACCTGCTCACCATGAACGAGGAGCTGAAGAAAGCTCGCAAAGCCTTTGACGAGGCAAATTACGGGTCTTGAAATAGCCCTTTGGTTGCTAGGCTTTTCAAGCAATTTATGAAAAGGGTTATTCTGTTGTCGCCTATAATGACATTATACCTGTTGAGAACCATAGTTCCCATTTCTTACAGATTTGTTCGAGTTGTTTGACCGTTCACAGTTCAATTGAGTGTTCATTTATTGTGTGTAAGATGTTGTACAATAAAGAGAAGTTTGTTAAACTTTGAATGTTAGCTTTATTATATTGAAAAGCATTTATGTGCACTTAAAAGAATAAAAAAACAGAAGACGCATGACTGTTTGTTAGATTACAAGTGCAATAACCCTAGAATAATATCCCTACTGACAGTTATGAATATAAACCGTACAACCGTGATATTATTGAACTCTTATATGGATAGTTCAACCATCATATTCTCACTCTCAGATTGTCCAAAACCCGAGAGACAGAATTAATTAATTTATTTGACTATCCTTTACAGTGTTGAGAGACTTCTAAAATGGACAACCAGGTTACATGTTATTAATTTTCATTATTAAAATATGTTGATCAAAAAGTTACATTTTGTTGAAAACTGAAGGGTTATAAGGCAAGTGTGAAATGAATCGCTTTGGGAAATTGTGCCTGATATAGCTAGGAGATTTTTATAGGACATTTATATTTTGTCAATAATGTAAATATAACTATTGAATGTAAGTAGGGTTATCTTGAGCTTTTTGCTTTCAGTGACATTATGCATTCTATTTATAGCTTAGACATGCATGTCTAAATCAAATTAAAACATGGTAATAAGAAGCCAGATTGTTATTAGTATTCTTTTTAAATTAGGTGTTTTTCCTGCTGTGTACATCATTTTCACAAAAAGGCCTTGGTACTTTGTAATCAGTTATCATTGTATTATCAGTGTGCAACCCTTTACTTTGCAAATAATACTCATCAGCCATTGCCAGATAAACAAGACACAATTTACTGATTTACACATTTGCAGCACACAAAGAACGTCATGTTGAAATCTAAATGTGCAATGGGGAAGACCGCTATTCCTACAGCATGTCTAATAAAACTAAATGCCATATTGGTAAGAGTTAGCGGTTTGGGTTTTTGCTGCTACATTAACAGTACTGATTATAGTCTTTAGTATACACAGGAATTGGCAACTAACTGGGATCAGAGACTCTGGAGAAAAAAAAACAATGTTTAATTGATAAACTCCTCAAAACAAAGCCATACAAATCAAAATGTCAGACCAACTAAACAACGTGTGTTTTATTGTTTATTCTGTTTTCAAGCGTTTGTTCTTAAATACAGTGAAGTGGTTTGGGTTTGGCATTGGTCTATGCAGCGGTAACAAGCTGCTGATCTAGACTAAATCTAGACTAAACACCCACAAACGTGGGGGTCTACCATGGCATGTGCTTCTAGTGAACTTGAGCGCCATCATAACATGATGAGCCTGTAAACCACACCACAGCTTGGCTCCTTGGATCTTGCATGAGGGTTCAGTGGGAGCCCAACCTTGGCAAACCCCAAAGAGGTGTTTATCTGTCTGTCTGCTGAAGAGGTGAGATGGAGGCAGAAAGAGGACAAAAGGGGGAAATTAATTTGAGTAGCACTGAGAGGTAAAGGTTCCTGTTGGCAGGGGTGTGAGGGGAGAGGAATGTCCTTGAGTCTCTTTTACTGCACGTTCTCCATCATCTTGAGGAATTCTGAGGAAAAGCGGACAGGGGTGTTGCTTCAATACCTGGTCATGCATGCTCACAAATGAAAAGGAATCTCATTTATAAACCATCATACCATCAAAGTCCAGCATGCCATCGTTGTTTTTGTCTCCATCTTTAAGCAGCTCATCAATCTCTTCCTCTGAGATGGATTCGCCAGTGCTGCGGATGATCTCAGCAAACTCATCTCTGTCGATGTAGCCATCACCGTTCCTGCAGATTCACGGTGTTACATATGCTAAAGTGAGTCTGGGTCACATTCAAAGACAGGTGCACGCAAGAAGATATCAGATGACATACTTGTCCAGCACGCGGAAGCATTCGGCCAACTCTTCCTCGCTCTTGCCAGCCTGGTCCTCCTTAAGGAGTCTCACCATCATGACCAAGAACTCCTCAAAGTCGATGGATCCGCTGCCTACAGTTTTACAGCATGAGGTACATTAGCTATTACAGTTTTGTATGTTATGCTTAAAGCTGAACAGTTATCGTTATCATTATATGAATAAATAAAATGCACAAACATCATCATGTAGCTGGCCATAAGCATACTTCACGCATAGACTTGAAGGGGCTATGAAATGTGTTCACATTCAGGTGAGCTGCTCTTAAATTTGGTTTCTGTCTTAACAAGATACTTTCAAAAACAATGACTGCAATGCCAGTGTTTGCCCCGAAGGAAATAATTGAGAACTTCCTGTGCGCTGAGAACGCAGTGTGTACTTCTGCTTACAAAACGCAAGAACGCACCAAAAAGGGCTTGCGCATAGTATATTTTGTTCTGTATTATATAGTTCTTTGTTCTAGCATTTTGCTGACCGTCTTCATCGACCTCCTCGATGATTTCTTCCAACTCCTCTCTGGTTGGATTCTGACCCAGCATCCTCATGACGGTACCCAACTCCTTGGTGCTGATATCACCGCCACCGTCGGTGTCGAACATGTCGAAGGCAGCCTTGAACTCTTAGAAATAGAAACATAACGTTTAATAAAAATAAAAAAAACGACGTGAATATTGGTGATGTATCCTTTTTGTCCGCACACTCACCGGCAAGCATCTCCTCGCTCAGGTATGAGCGGGCCTCTTGTTGCGCGTCGGTCTGTGAAAAGGTGACATTTTGAACGGTGAATTTCAGATATAAACAGCACAATGCATTAATCTGGTAAATGTGACCCTGAACCACAGAACCAGTCTCAATGCTAAGTTTTTTGATATTGAGATTTATACATCACCTGAAAGCTCAATAAGTAAGCTTTCCGTTAACTAATATGTGGTTTGTGACGGTGCAAAAAAATTAATAAAAATACAAATATTGAGAAAATTGATTTCTTACTAATGCACATTACTGATCAAAAATTAATGTATTTATGTTAGGTAATTTACTAAATATCTTCACTGAACATGATCCTTAATATCCTAATGATTTTTGTTATTAGAGACACATTGTTAATTTTGACCCATACAATGTATTGTTGTTATTGCTATAAATATAACCGTGCTACTTATATGGTTTTGTGGCCCAGGGTCACATATGAGAAACCCTAGTTCGTTTTAGAATCATTTGTTTTTGTTTTTTTAATAATCTGTTTGCATTAAGACAGTGTTACAGTCCTGCAAACAACAGATGGTACCCAGAACACTTCTCCAAGACCATTTGGGACTATTTTAAGGCTCAACACGTTATCCTTGCAGTCAGTGACTGTACATGGTAATTCAGAAATAGGATCCTTGGAATGTGTCGCTTCAGCTTTTAGTTAACCTACTTAACCTAACCGGCTGACCAGATTCATATCGAATAGCATGATGTCCATCTTACTGATTTCCGCCCCTTCTTTTAACACTCATTAGTACCATTATATTTTAACAGATATATGGATGATATTTCAGAGTGACCTTTGACTATTTGGTCATTTGGAATAATTATGCTCCTACAAGCTATTTTTTTACAGGCTATCTGAAAAATGGCAGCGATAAAACTTTACAGTGGATTTTGCTGGCAATGTGACAATGTTAATGGTAATTCATTTTTTTTTTTTTTTCTGTTAGAGAGAAATCATGGGCTTGAAACAGATTAATTAGCAGTAAGTTAATTTTGAATTCATGAAGTCCCCTAAAAATAACACCTAATAAAGGTAACATATCAGATTATATCAAACATTGTTGCCAAGGCAAAAATTAGTCCAAAATTGCCGGAAACAATATAAAAGAGGCCAAATAAGCATCTTTATTATTTCTCTTTTTACTCAACCATTTTTATAAAACCATAATGATTTTTAGTCACACTATGTTTGATTGTTTATTAATTTTATTATAAAGCTTTATTAAATTCACGCAAAACAACAAGTGAACTATTAACAATATTTTAACCTTATATAATCCATTATATAACCTTTTTGATTAGGCCGTTTTTCCTATTTTATGTTATCATGCGTTCATTAGCAAAACTGACTGCTTAGATCATTTAAACTCTTACCATGGTTGTGGATTAGCCTCCTCAATTATATCCACGAGACAAGCAGTGGTCAACGCGCTCGCACCCCAACAGAAAGACTAGACGTCAAGTGACAGTTCTGACACACTTTAAACAGGCCACCCAAGACCCGCCCACAGACCTCCAGATTTAGAATCCTGAACTTTTAGGGTTCGACGGCTCCCATAAGCCAATAGAAATGTGAAATGAGTACACTTTAAGAACAGTCTGAGAGAATACAGGAAAACTGCCTTGTTCTGGTGTGTTTACTGTCAGAAAGCCTGTATTTATTGGAAGACCTGTTCAAAAACAGATAAAATAATTAGTGTGTCTGGTAACACTTCATGTGGAAATTGCATGTTTATTCTGACTAATGTTTAGACAAATATTCCTGGGAGACTTTGCTTGACACTAATTCCCCTCAAAATATCTACTAAATTTGAAAAGTAACATATAGAGTGACTAAAATGGCTTATATTGGTTTAAAATAAGTAGTGCACAGATAAAAATTCATTTTTAAAATGGATAGAGCCGATGGTGTTCTGCACAGCCCCCGCTTTAGTCAAGCCGAGAAACCCTAAACCTCTTGGGAAGGTGCTGTGTTGCAAATCTTCAGCGTTCCCTGAATAGCAAATGGTTTAGATCTCTTAGTCCACCCCAACCAAAACTCAACAACACAAATGGCGACACAGGTACCCCAAACCCAGAAGAGCCTAAACCCGACTTTCCATGTATGGCAAGTGTTTCCTGAGCGAGGAACTGTGTCAACGTGGATTGGAGAAGCATGTGGAGGAACTCGGAGGAGGGGGTTGTGGACTATATACTTTCAGGCAGAAATGGAAAGATTTAAAGGGAGATTTTTAGAAGAGCAGAAAGGTCCGGCTTTGCAGGTTGCATATCAATGCAGCTCTGGACAATTGCATTTGCGGAACAGGCATGAGATAACACCTCCATCAATATGACCTGAAGACAGCGAGGTGTCAAAAGGATCACATGGCTTTCCACCATGAGAAGAAAATATGGAGATCTGACCCTTTTCACAACTCATATATGTATAACCTGCATGTTCTGGCACAGAATGCTGACATTAGGATTCAAAATTGATTTTTTTTCATGACCATGGGAAGAGGTCAAGTGAAGAGGTTACTCCTTTGGGCAGGTTTAGTACGAAAATATCAGAGGAGACCAACAGACAAAACGATAAATGCAATCTGCAACACTATGGATCTACTGGATGGCCAAAGTGTTATTTATTTTGGACCAACATTGTGTTATGATCTTGTTTTTCTGATTGGGTGTAGTGAAATTATGGACAAGGTGGGTGAGAAGATCTCAATAGTTGCAGCTTCTAGAAATGTGATTGTATTGTACTTAGCTTCAAAAAACGTCCTGTACGTTTTTACAGACAGATATTTTGTGTAACTTTACATAATACAATCACAGTAAGAAATCACCAAGCAAACAAGTAGATTGGCCAAGGTGTGCCTTTTTAATAGATTTGCTTACACCGCTAACACATGAGTTAAAGAGATTCCTAATCACCATGACAACATTAGGTCTTTTCAAAGGCTAATGCGGTAGCAGGGTTATTTTGAATCACTGTAAAGGGTGAGGGGATGGGGGTCTGAAGAAGGTTGCTGAATGTCTTGGGAATAAGCAGGTGTAGTAGCAGACAGCTGAAGGGAGAGGCGTGAGTGGTTTCCTCTTAAAAGGTCTGAATGGTTATTTATAGATACCATCACAGTGCGGTCCCAGAGGAACACTTCCAACAAGATGGCACTGACCTATAATATTCTCTGCCACTTTAAAGCAAATTCCAGCCCATCTTTATAATTAGTGATTTGAACCAGGGTGAGTTTCTCCTTCCCCTTTAAAGATCTCAGCATGGGTTGTTCTTGGGGGTCTTGACTGCGGTCATTAGCGGTTGGAGAAGATGGAATGTTATTTTTCCTACTGGACGTTCTCCATCATTTTAAGAAACTCTAGAATGAAAAGAAAAAAATGGGATGACATAACATACAAGCCCCTTTCATTGTATTGTTCACACTCCCCCCCCTAAACATTCAAATGATTCTCTTCTCTCACCTATTGGGATTCAAAAGACCTCAATAACTTGAGGTTAAACAAATACCCCTGAGTATGTGTGTAATTACATCTATTTATATATGTGTGTAATTTTAACCGCTTTAATAAACTTTAATTATAACTGCATTTCAAATCAGACAGAATTTGTGCTTTTATCATACATAACTAAATTAAGCTATTGGTTTGATATTTTGTTATTTATTGCAATGCCATCTATGTCTTGTCAGACTACTATACATACCCACTGATTCATATAATTGTATTATAATTCATATAATGCCCAGTCAGCACAGTATCTTGCAACATCTTTTGAGTGTTATTTGAGTGTTTCCTGTCAGGAATGTGAGCTAGCTAATACTTTCAACTGAAAAGAAAATGCATTGTTTATTATGTAAACCCAGAGTATTGTTCGCAGAATGTTCACACACTTCCAGAGTATCCTATACTCAGTATGTGTGTGTCTAGGAACCATCAAAATAAAGTGTTAGCATATATGTAGCAGGCACACTACTAATATAACATTGGACAACAGCTTATCAAATGCTGTCTAAAGGGTACCATCAATATAATAAAACTTTATATTCTAAAAAATAATTTCAAAACATATGTATCATATTACACAGTCATCTGATCTGATATCTGATCTTATGACGGTTTTTTAAATTGTTATTATTAGTGGTATTTTTCCACTTCATGTAAAGTAACATAAGTAAAATTGCAAGATATGATACTTATAAAGCATTTTAACTGTGACAAATATAATCCATTGTAACGTAAGTGGATGAATTATGTTCATTGTATGATATAAATGATCATACTCTTAAAAGCTATAACCACAAATAACAACATATTAACTGTTCTCATGAATATTCATGAGATGATACAACATGATATTCTAAAGTTATGCATTCATTATAATGCCTTAAGAATACCCTTATAATGTATTATAAACTTGGGCTTTATAGAAAGTGTTACCTTGGATACTTACAGTTAAAAACCAAAGATCTTAAATGGCATTTGGGGAACCTAAAAAAAAAAAAAAACAAGCGCAGAAAATAGAATAAATAAGATTTGCTTTACCATCGAAATCAAGCTTCCCATCTTTGTTTGTATCTGCATCTGCCATTAGTTCATTTATGTCTTCGTCTGTCACTGGCTCACCAGTTGCACGCAAGATATCAGCAAACTCATCACGATCAATGAAACCATCTTGGTTCCTGTTGGGAAAATATATAATATTGTTTTAATTGCAAAATTGTTCTTGATTTTGTTGTCAATTGACTTTTTGTCTTGTGATGTCAGTATATAATTGTGATGTGAGGCCCTGATTACATGCGTGTTTTGTGCCACTCTATGATCTAATAGTGTGGCTAAATAAAGAAGATCCAGACCAATTCTGTAAAAACGGGGTCCTTTTCTAAATCATCTATGAGGAATGTAGACTGTCAATCATATGCAACTTTAAGCCAATCGTAGCAGTGAGCATTTACTCCAAATAGCCTATTCAAACATTTTAGTGTAAAATGGATTTTAAGTGCACAGCATGCACATACATTAAACCCTCTGCCAGTCTGGTTGCTAGGGTTACAGCTATGAAAGGATCACATCAAGAAACGCACTTATACACAGGGTAGAATAATTAGCATGTTTTACAATCATTTCAAATACCAGTATCGGTGTAAAATTTATTTAGAAATATATTGCCAGTGCAAAGAACTGATTGCATTTATCTGTCAATTAAACTGATGGAACAAAACAACTAACTAACAAAACAGTTCAGATTTCTTAGTTTTCTCACTTTCTTAGCACAGCCTTCATCTGTCAGTTAAAATGACAGATTTTTTGTTATTGTTAGTCCCCACTCCACAGTGCCAAGAAACAGACCGACTGCAGGAGGAAAGTAGAATAAGTGTTCTTTATTTACAGTGCAGTATGAGTATTCAAACAACGGAGAATCAACACAGGTGAGTAAAGCTGAAGTCGATAGCTTAGCCGTGATGGAACAATTCATTAATCTTTGTCTTTATCTTTCGTAGGGAAACCGGAGCAGAGGAGAGTGAATGAGCATTAGCAATCGTGGAGACATACAGCAGATCACACACCACACACTTGGAAGGAGCCTGGGAGAGAACAGAGACTGCAGGAGAATGGAGAGGAGAATAAGGTAAGTTATCAAGTAAGTATTCACAAGTATTCACAAATGCTTGCCAGAGAGGGTCCACTTCATCAATGGCGAGATCAGACCAAGGCCCAATCCCAATTCTACCCCTTACACTTACCCCTACCCCTCCGTTTGGCGCGTTCACGTGAAGGGGTAGGGGTGTCTCAATTCCCCTTTGATCAGAGGGGTAGGGGTAAGGGGAAGGGCGAGATAGCCCTCGAAACGAAGATTTTTCAGGACCTCACTTCAAACGAAGGGCTAAGAGAAATATCCAACATGGCGGCTCACTCGAGCAAGCAAACACATAAATGTAAGTAATCTTTTCAATTAATAAGGATTTTTATGACCATTTTTCACTATATGTATATTATCATCGCTCTTGTGTTTGTGTTTACGGCGATGTTCTGTAGAGAGCGTTTGCAATAGAATTGCTAAAGTTTGCTAGCGGATAGCACCGATTGCACGATATTTGGAAATATATTTCTATGTCATATACCCGGTGACGCATTGTTTTGTTTCGCTTACGGCCGTATGTGTACATATAAATGAACGGTGCTTACATCGGCGCATGTCCTCTAACGTATCGTTAGGAGCTATGACAATGGATGATGACGTATAACAGTGTAGTAGTGGTGTCCCATTTCTTAGGGGAAAATATTTCAGCCCTTCCCCTTTCCATTTTATTTCAAGGGACAAGGGGAAGGGGTAAGGGGTAGGCAAAGGGGTAGAAAATAGAATTGGGATTGGGCCCAAGAGTGCTGTGTGGTGTGTGTTTTTATGTGAGGAGGTGATGAGTCCTTGATTAGAATCAGGGGGTGGTGACAGGTGACGGTCGTGATCCTAGGTGACTGTTGGCATGGTGACTGAGTGAGGGTGGAGCTTGATGTGGATGTGACATTCCCCTCCCCTCGAGGCCCCCCCCCCAGGGCCTTCTCCTGAAGGCTGCAACAAAATCCACACTAACAACAGCTGGGGAGGGAGTGTGAGCACCCTGAAGGCAGGACGAGGGAGTATAACCGCAGACTGCCTCCAGGGCGGATCAGGAGTCAAGGGAGGCCATGGCGGATCTGGGACCTCTGGACGCCTTGGCGGATCTGAGGGCTCTGGAAACATAAGGCATGGTGACTCAAGGCATATTGGAGCCAATTCCCAAACCCCCTTCCCACCCATGAATGATATGAATGAATGTTCAGAAAAGGTGGTGTCTGGTGGATATTTAGAAGGGGTTGGTTCATGTAAAGCGGGCTCTGGGGAACTTCCTGGAAGTTCAGGCTCAAGGGAGCACTCTGGAGGCGCGGGTTCAAGGGGGCGCACTGGAAGCTCAGATTCAGAAGGTGCAGGCTTTGGAGGGCGCTCTTGCAGCGCAGATTCTGGAGGGTGCACTTGAAGTGCGAGTTCAGTGATGTGTTCTTGAAGCGCGAGTTCTTGGAGGCGCTCTGGAAGAGCAGTCACAAGGTGTCTCAGGGACTGGAACAAGGATCGGCTCTCCTTGCCACATCTCAAGGACATCCTCAGGAGTCAACGAACTGGAGTCTCTAGGCAGAGGTGTAGCAATGGGGCAGGCAAGGCAGGCAATTGCCTGGGGCCCTGCATTTTGAGGGGGCCCCCGACAGCCGATCATTTGAACAATCTGAAATGTCATTATTAACAACATACAAACAACATGGAGCAATATATCCGCAATCCCCCCTAGAGGGCCCCCTCTCGCGTTACGCTGCATGTGCTTGCTTTTTCTTTCTTGATGCGTCAGCCGCGGTTTTCAAAATGGCACAGCAGCATTTATTACTAGGCTTTTTTAAAAATGAAAAGTACTTATCCATCTGGCAGTCAAAAGCAGAAAAAAAAAACAAGAAAAGGCGGAAAAGAGGAAACATGACAGCGGTAAGTTAAGTGATGGGGATAATGATCATTGATGATTTATAGATAATTATATAACAAACTAGTGTTTTTGTTGTTCCATCTTATTTTCGTTTAATAATGTTCTAGATTGTCTAATTTCTAATTGGGTTACTAGCTAGGGTTACACGTACTGTAGCAGCAGCATGTATTTTAAGCAGGTATAAATAGGCTGCAGTGGGTTTGGTACTGTGTTTTGCTGCCAGTGAAGAGCTCACAAAACAATTTAAATAAACATCATTACATTTACTTAGTTGACATTTGTATTTAGCTCTTCTACATTAAAATAGTTAACATAATTATTTGTCAACTAACAATGAACTAATAGTTAAGAAACTGTAAATTAAATTAAAACGATTAAATTAAAATGCTAATCATATATTTCTGCATTCAGGAGCATTGCTTAAGTTTCTGTCACCACCAGCACCTCAGGGAGATACTCCAGTCCAGTCCATCCTTCTGACAGTGAAAATGGTAAGCTCAGCATGTTAGATATAGTGTTACTTTATCAATACATTTACTTTACAACTCTAGAAAATTAGTTAACATAGCCAGTAGATAAACTAAAAAATAAATTAAGATGATTACCATATATTTCTATAAATAGGAGCATGGCTATCACCACTGCCTCAGACAGAAGATACCCCAGACCAGACTCCTGACAGTGAAAAGTTCAGTGTGTCAGATGTAGTCCTAATGAAGTTGAGTTTACTGATACATATGGGCTCTTTGAAATTTTTTTGACTAAATTTGTTTACTGTATGTTTTTAGTGCCATCCACCTTGAGACTGCAACATAGTGACAGCGTTTAAGGTGACAATCCATTACTGTATATAAGGAGATTGTTCTGTATTTTTAAGATTTTAGATTAATATTTTGTCAAAGAATGTGCCCTTTGTTTAAAAGAATAAACTATTTATGTTATATAATGTGTTTTGACTACTTTTTATGTTGTATAAATGTTTATTTAGGCAAGAAAGATATATTAACATAATGAGTAAAATAATGTTTTGAGGGTCAAAACACCGGCAAACAGAGTAACAGGGACAAGGCTGAATCAGAGTCGAGGTACACGGGGACAGATCGAGGCAGGCAGGAAACACAAACACTAGGGAAACGCTCAGAAATTACAGCAACGCAAATCAAGACTTAGCGACAGTTGGAGTGTGAAGTATAGAAAATATGTTTTTCCTTGAATGGTTCAAATGCTAATGAATAGAATAGTTTAGGCACAAACTTATTTTGATTCTTAAAAATTCTTATTTCATTATTGTAACAATGACATAAAATACTACATTTAATTTTTTAGACAAGTTTCTATGGCCTACAGACACTATAAGCGCCCTCTTGTGCTACTGAGGCGGCTACCAGTAAGACTTATTGCGCTTTTCCACTACACAGTGCCAGTTCGCCTCGGCTCGACTCGACTCGGCTCTGTTTGGTTTTCCACTGTGTAAAAGTTGTGCCTGTACCGGCATCCAGGAACTTTTTTTCGTACCACCTCCGGCGAGGTTCCAAGCGAGCTGAGGTGGTACTAAAATGTGATGTGAAAACACAGCAGACTGCTGATTGGTCAGAGAGAATCGTCACTATTCACTGCGTCATCATTGCACGCGCCAGCAA
>JAUMHQ010000089.1:8066638-8092471 GCA_032361165.1 Enteromius paludinosus | reverse complement strand
AAATATCTTCGTTTGTGTTCTGCTGAGGAAACAAAGTCACCTACATCTTGGATGCCCTGGGGGTAAGTAAATAAACAAAAAAATTTCATTTTTGGGTGAACTATCCCTTTAAGGGAAATGATTCCACATTTAATTTGAGATCTGCTTTTAAGCGGCCAAAGTTTTCTCAAAGCTATTTTATTGCATGTACTTTATATAGCGCACACGTTACATGCACAATTAAACATGACGGTTATTAATTGGCATCAATGGTTTCCTGAAGAACCTGAAGACCCACGTCTCACACAGATCTGCTGCCATGCTGATCCTGGGAGGTCTCCTCTTTTCAGCACTGATGGTCCATGTCTAAGCTGCTATGACACACTGCAGCGTCCTTCAGAGGGGCCCTCCAATTACCCCAGAGACACAGCAGCCACCAAAAACAATGTGCATGCTATGTATGGAAAGGTTTACAGGAAGCAGTCTATAAATCCGTATGAATGAATGAGACTATAAGGAGACTCTCTGCTCATTAGCAGACATGTGTTAGCTTGACCTTTTTTAATGCATTCTTGCTATTTATTTAAAAGCTTAATGATGCCACACAAAAATGCTACTTCCGCTATGCTTCTACCTTCTGTAGCATGACTGATTTCCTCTGGTGTTCAGAGTGGACTGGGGTTTTCTAGCACCATTTGAAATCGGTCGTGCTGAAAGGTATGGCGTCCCCTTCGTATGAGCAGACCGTGGGCACTTTGTAGAACATGAAAAGACAGGAAATGGTTGGGTTGAAGTTAAATGTTGTTAACCTATTGACCACTCATGCAGGGTCAGAAATTAACATAGGGCTCAGGGCAAAAATGATGACATAAGTGAGTATATAGGTGAGTGTCACTGAATGTCTCGCTAGTAGTGAGTATTAAAGTGGTATAAGCAGTTCCTCACATTCTAGCAAGGAACTTATTGTGTTAATATTTATTGTGCATTATATACAGCTACTTTTAGAATCCATGTTAATTTTGATGCATTTAAAATATAAAAATGAGCGGAAAAGAAGATATTTTGAAGGATGTCGGTAAGCAAACAGTTGATAGATACCGAATAAATAATAGCAGAATTTTCATATTTGGTTTTAGTTGTTTTGTGACAATATTTCATTCAATTATAACCGACAAGCAACTGAAGTCTATATGATGTGTCACAACTAGCATACCTTTTACAGTTACCAAGTGTATCAAAGTCATTAGCATTTAATTTTTATAGACTGTCTACTATAGTAGGACAGAATTCACTTTATCCCAATGCTCTTTTTTTTACTCATCAGCTTTAGGATTAACAGGGCATGTTTGGACCCGCAGCTCTAGAGTCAATCATTAAACACACAAGCACACACTTCTGAGCCAGCACATACTATCCCACAATCCCTGGACAGCAGAGGCAACTGTCAGAAGGGATGGGACTGTATTTGTCCTCATTCCTAAGAGGTATCAGGTGTTTTCTGTCACCTGAGTTACAGGATCTCCATGGATGTCACAGCCAACCCACTGCCTGAACTGGGTGGCACGGCCCTGCTGAGATCTGTCCCAATCTGATCTGGAGTCAGTCCGCTGGATGTCACTCCCAGTTTTTCTAAAAGTACTGGGCGAAAGTCACAGATAATGACCAGATCAATACAGGTAAGAATATATATATATATATATTATTAGTATTTGTACTAAATTATGGGTGATGTCATGAGTTCCGCATCTGGATTTTTTTGCTTTTCTTATATTTAAGAGGCCATGTGGTTGTACTGAGCATTTGTCTTTTTTGTCTGGAGTAAAATCCTATTTTAAAACTTTAGAATGACTGAACACAATATGATGATGGAAACTAAGCTGATGGAGGAAGACTGCCATCTAAAATGCAAGCAATACCTCAGCAGGTGTGTGTTTTTTTCGCTAATGGTGGGCCTAAATTTGATGTAGAAATTGAAGGTTCAAAGTTTCAGATGATTTTACTGATAGTTTAAATGTTTGATCAGCTTGAATCTATCTTTCAGTTTGTTCGGGGAATCAACCGCAGAGTATTTTCTCAGCCCTTACTCTTGCACAAAGGAAATACCCTCCTGGTTTTCACAGCTAAAAGACAATATGAAAGGTACGGTTTATAGGTTTTTTTTATTTGTACATGTGGATAACTGTATGAAATTGATTTTGGGGGGAATATTTCCTGGTTATGTGTTTTCATCAAAATGAATTATATCTAGATGTGACAAATACAGTAAAAAAAAGAGTACTAAAATTTGTAATGTGTTTTCTATATTTTATACATTTCAATATGGAATTTTAAAGCTGGATTTTCAGCAGCCATTAATCCAGGCTTCAGTGTCACATGATTCTTCAGAAATGTCTTTACTGTCAGTATAGTTCAATCGTACACATCCTTGCAGAATCTTCTTGACAAACTTTTAAAGTGTACATAGAAACATGCCTTATGTTTGTGGAAATAAATAAAGTTTTAGCATTTGTAAAAACTGAAAACAAAGAAATCAGAAAAAGGTTAAATGAATAAGAACTATTTAAGATGTCTAAATGTCTGTTTTAGATCACACAAGTGCCGTTTTCTTATGGGATGCTATGAGACAACGCTCTACGCAGATACTGCAAGAATCAAACACAGAGCCTTCGATGGTGATCACTAATGAGGTCCACCTACACCCAACTCAGTCAACTCTTAAATCCCAAATTCATTTTTTTATGGCAAGACAATCAGCAATGTAACACTTTGTTGTTCTACAGATTGTGAGAAGGGTGACCGACTGGAAGACACTCAAGAAACAGGATCATCTGATGCACCTATTAGAAGTGAAATACATGTTCCGCTGTGCTCAGCGTAACCAGGCCATCTCTGCCCTCCTTCTGCAACAAAACCCTCTTTTTGACTACGGGATAAAAAATGGACTGAACTGATCTTTTGCATACTGCAAAATCATCAAAGATGAACCAGCAACAGAAGGGTACTGTAGAAATCAGGGACGTGACTCAGATCAGCAAGACATTTAGCACATAGACAACTAAATTGCAACTTTCCCAGCACTTTTATTGTTCTGTTGCCCCATTTTAGGCTTGCACAGGCTTGAGAATCATCTCAATTCATTGTACTTGGCGTTCACTACCATCAGGAGGCAGCAGATTGTACATTTGGCCTGTAGTGTCACTACTGAAAAAGAAAAAATCTTATTCTTTAGTGCAGTTTTCTTTTTCTTTTCTTTTTTTTTAAATGTACAATATAAAAACAGTATTAGAAACTGTATAAATTGTCATCTGTATCATATTTTCTTTTGAGTATTTAGCATTGTTTCCCCCTTGAAAATCTATAATAAACAACCAGTAAATTATTCAAATGAATACACCATTTTAACTCTTTTCCCCCCCTCTTGCATGCCATTATGTCTGCTGTGTCTCATTTATATCTCAGCAAGTCAAGTATATCTTCAGGTGTTCAGCACTATGTGCCCTAAAGCCCTAAACTTATAGTGCTTGATTAATAACTCTCCAATGAAGTATAATTTTTCATCACGTCTGGTCTAAGATGTAGGTTAATGTCTCTTGCATATCTATTTATTGATTTTCCTGTAAGTAAACATCATGTTCCATGATAAAGGAAAGATCATGTAAAATTTTCTACAATAAATATATCAAAACTTTTTTCAACATTTTTGACTAGTAACATGCATTGCTAAGGACTTGGACACATTTACATTTTCTATTAAATAGTCTCAGCCAAAAGGTGTCCTATTCTAACAAACCATCCATTGATATAAAAGTTTTTTTATTCAGTTTTAAGATGATGCATACATTTCAATAAAAGCAGAAACGACCCTTACTGTTTTGAGGTCTAAGGTCACAAATGATGGCAAACTGTCTGCAAACGAGCCTGAAAATTACTTAAGCTTCTGAAAATAAATGTATGCATATTACAAATGAGACAACTCGCTCAATTGCCCATTATCACTTTTGGCCATTTTTGAACTAAAAAAAAATTAAAATGACATAAAACATGTAATTGTTAAAGAGTGGTTCGGGTTTTAGAGCATAAATGCGCCAATTAAAATAAGTGGTGCATCTCAGTGCCAGCCATCGAGTTGCTGGAAACGCACAGACTAGACAAGACTTTATTGTTACACACAACTATCGTTTTCTTGTTACTTATCAGTGCAAGTGGAAGCCGTTTAAGTATTTAATAAAACTAAGCAATGAAAAACCAAAAAACGCATACTACTTCGCTCTCAGATCTTGTAATTTGGTGACTGTTTAAAGCACAACTCATGACACACAGCGCGAGGTAAAACCTCGTGGAGTGGACTCCTCCTCCTTCACAAGTGAACAGTTCGTGTGAACAGGTGAACGCGCAGCTCGTGAGAGAAGCTGCTGCTTATGAGAGGAGAGTCAGCTCACAGGTAAGAGTTAAATCTCGACTGTCTAACTTTGTGCTTTGCTTCATTTACAGGCACTTTTACCGGTTGCGATCTTATTTTAAAAGGATTGGCGGTTACAATTTCTTAGTACTGTATGTAGGGACTTTGGAAGCTGGACAGCCCTTGCATTATGAACTTCTTATTCAAAGTGCAGCGCTGCTAATTTTCTGTTGTTCTTTTGGTTTTACTAATACATTCATGTCGTGTGAGTGCATGAAACTTTTTTTATGTGTCGTTTTTAGTGTTTGCCATACCAACCGATCAGTTGTTGACACTGAGGTTCATAGTATTTTCCATCTTTCTATGTCTGAAGTGCACAAACCTGTTACGAAAACGCTTTCCCTAGGATTGAAAAAGCAAGCTCGGATAGATAAAGCGTGAGGAAACATTCTGGATGGAGATGGAGATGGAGATCTGTCATCAGGATCAGTTTAATTATAGGGGTAATGAAAAAGAAAATCACCAGACCTTCATGTTCTCTTTAAACTTTCAAAAGCACGTTGAAGCAATACAAAGACATTCACATTTTTAAATTGACAGGGTTGAACTACAATATCAAAGTACAGCGTGTACCCTAATTAAACTACATGCACAAATTTCAATATTCTAACTCTAAAGCATTTAATAATGTATATCTGGTGCCTCATACATAAGTAATACATTCGGAGATCACAAAGGAGAAAAATTGTATATGACCGATTGTTAAATTGGCCTCTCAAACATGAAACAGAATTTTAGGGGTTAAACTTTGAGCTGAATTGGGCCCTTGCACTGTTGGGATAAGTGTGTATTCGTCAGCTTATCACATTAAGAGACCTTCATATTCCCAAACATTTCCTCTTCACTTTCTTCTGAATGTAAGAACAGCTCAGCGAAGATGACGTAGCTGTCATCATTTACTCGTCCTCATTTTCAAACCTGTTGCAGTGCGGGACATGTTTTGAGAAATGTCTTCATTCTGTCGTTATATTTACAAAACATCTTTTGTTTTCTGCAGGTTTTGAAATTATGACAGAATTAGAATTTGTATTTAACTACCCTTTTTTATCTTTCGAAGCGTTCAGTCTTTTTGAAGAATCTGCGTGTCACTATGACAGCTGTCATTTGCTTGTGAAGACTGCAGTATAAGTAGAGTTAATGAGTATGAGATCACATAATGATGTGATTCTTTCGTTTTCATTCTTAATGTTTAGAAACTACTCAGTCTGACAGTTGTTTTGTCCAGTTACATCATCATGGCATTGACCCTGAAGTGGTAAGGTCTGTAATAATAATAAAGATTGTTTACACTCTCCTATTTTCCTCTGCGGCAGCACATTCTTTTACCAAATGTGCATGCATGCTGTAAAAGTGATTACAGAAATCCTTGGGCAGACAAATAGTTTGTTTAATTAATGCCCTAATCTATAAAAACATATGTTTTAATGAGTTTTAAGGTGTGTAAGCTGACAATCAGACACAGGGCAACTTCAAGCACAGCTAGAATCATAAAGCATGAGAAATGATCTGTTTTTCTGAGTATAGCTTTAATCGGCTCTTTTTTGACCTTTAGCCTCATTGCTTTGGGTGAACGTGAAGTTTAAAGAGTTCCTCGATTCTTAAACCTCTGAAAGGGTTTCAGGTTCTTCAGCACTTGCTAGCTAATAGATGTTGGATACTACATCAGTTGAGCAATCACCACTGAGATTAATGTGCATGTTAATGGATGGCTTTCTCCAGGATTTGTTGACCTAGTTGACCTATTAGATCCCCACCTGCAAATCTTCCCTCCTAAACACGGATACTCTTGAGATTAGTTTAAACCCATGTTTTGGAAATGCTATTTCATGTCTGAAGCCTCTGACATAATTACTCACAGCTGTAGGAAAAGCTGTCAAAATATATTCTACATATCTGTGTCTCATGATAGCTCCGCTGGCCATTCATTCTCTCTGGAGCCTTATTTAAAATGTCAGTCCTGTGATTGTTGGGATTTTCTGTTTTTTTTGAAGCGGCACATGAACAGTTTCATCAGTCAGATGATGTATTCTTCACTGTCAGACGTTATCAAATCATGATGGAATTTGAAGTTCTGCATGAATATAAAACATAACAATTGGGAAATATATGCAGAACCCAAAGAACAGTATTTTGTAACTAGAGTCAGAAAGATTCATTTCTGATCGCTTGTAATACAGCAATACATAGATACTTGCATATTCAATAGGATACATTAGGCATTATAGGGTTAATTGCAATTACAAATGATTAAATATTA
This sequence comes from Enteromius paludinosus, assembly GCA_032361165.1. Lineage (NCBI taxonomy): Eukaryota > Metazoa > Chordata > Actinopteri > Cypriniformes > Cyprinidae > Enteromius > Enteromius paludinosus. Next base: position 8,085,776 of record JAUMHQ010000089.1, on the reverse strand, counting down.
ACAAATTACAGTTTATTTGTTTAAATGTTTGTTTTAAGTTGAACAATTATATAAATTTTAATATTGAGAATGGTGGGATTTCACTTGGATTGGTATCAACTACACTAGTTTAAGTCAGTGTGGAGACTGGAGAGTAATGTGTCTCTCTCCGGGGTTCTGAGTGGAATGCAGGGAATTGTAGAGCTCCGGAACATCACTCGTCACTCTACTGAACATTCTGGAAGGACCCTCTCTGGAAGACCTGGTCTTCTTCTCAATCTTTCATTCTGTGGAAGTTCAAAGGCAATCATCAAGTGCAACATAAGGAATTCTTTAACATGTAATTGGTTCTTTGATCATGCACTACCGTGTCTTCTCGAGATTCTCCTCATCCTGCAAACACCAAATCATAGGAACGTACTGCTATACTGTTATATACTGTTATACAATGCATTAGGGATATTATTTTGTACACACAGTTCTTAAAGGGATAGTTCACCCAAAAATTGGAAAGTCAGATGTCAATAGATTCGCTCTTACCTTCAGCCAACACTGACGTCAATGCTGTGATTGTATCAAACATCAAACCCTGTCAGATAGACTGATTGGTGATTCTTTATAAACCAGGGATCTGCAACCCTTCGGGTCAAACACCTGAAAAAGTACACTTTAAAATATCAGCATGCTTTTGTTGTAAGACAAAGAGAAGCTTTAGTGTTGTGTTTATGTGAGAAATGTAATGTAATGTTCCTGACCGCCTGCACAATCATCAAATTGAGCTTTTTATAGAGCCAAATGACTCATTTCAGGCATTGCAATGTTACATTTGGTGATCATTAAATTTCTTAGCATAATAACATTCAGACATAATCAACCAACTTATTTAATTGATTGATTGATTGATTCTTGATTACCTTTAATGTGTTGTTGTTTGTGTTTAATGGAAAAGGGAAGTGTTAGGATGTGCAGTGGCTCTATGACTGAATCCGAGAGTAAGCATAGGTTTTAAGTTTACTCTTGGCTACTGTTTGGTCTTGCTCTGGAAAAGCCGGAGGGATGGAGCTCACGTGAGAGCACTCGGGTTGGTTAGAGATTAACCTTGGTGATAGATGGTCTTTAAACCGAGCACGGAAGTCACTCTACCTTAGTTTCATGGGGTTGTCTTATGTGATGTAACTAATAGACTTACTTATCAGAAGTATTGTATGTTGTACCTGCCTTGTCTCACATTTGCTGAGGGCGTTTATCTGACAGAGGAGCCCTCAGCAGCATCTATACATTTTCTGATAAGGTCTAAGTCAGTTCATTCAGGTAATGCTGGCTTTGAATCATTTACTTCACTGCAAAATGAATGAGTGAGTCAATGAATTATTTTCTTAATTTTCAATAAATTACCAGTGATAACCATCATAACAAAGCACCTATCTAGGGTGTAGATGGTTTACCACATCACACCCGTGCGCTTGTTCATGAGTCACTCATCCGTATTGTGAGTAGTCTTTGTCTTCATGAGGTCAGGTTGGCCTTTGCAATGGCTGATGTTTGCAGATAAAGTCATTAAGCTGCTGTGAGTGCTGTACGTGAGGAAGCTTCTGTTTCAGATATCCTGGCAGCTTATTGAACACTGAAGACCAGCATCCGTTTAGTCTCTTTATTTAGTTTGTTATGAGTGATTTAATATGTTATACATTAATATTGATCACTGTAATATTTTATCTGTGTTAGTAGTTCTAATGTAAATGTGTCGTTTATATGTTAACAAGATATTGCTATCTAGATGACCGACAGGTGAAGTTTGGTCTGCAAATCAGCTTTGCAAGGCATACCATTGCTTTACAACAAAATAACTTTTTATAGAAATGATTTATTTATCTATCAATTAATTGATTCAATTTTTTATTTTTTTGTTAGTTCACCCAACAGAAGTGGAAATTTTTTTATTGTGGGTCAAACGGGCCAGCAAATATTTATTTATATTAAATAAATAAAGGTTTATTGCTTGAATGATTGATTGCAATTTTTATGTTGTTTTTTTAAATTATATTATACATAAGGTTAAGCATATACAGTAAAAAAACAAATGCTACTTGTGATAACATAAACATGCTTATGACGTTCAGGAATGTTCATCATGAATTCATCAAAATATGAACTGAATTTGAACTGAATGAACTCCTCTAGGGAAATATAGTGCTTTATGTTTCCTTGCACCAAAATCTTCAGTTCAGCTCAGCATCTCTTTCAAGTGTTTTCTTCTGTTCAGAGTTGTATTGGAAGGGAAGAAGGTGTGTGTGGTCAGAGAAAGCCAAAGCATCACTGCCCTCCCCTCTGTACCCCTTAACCAGCTCAACGCCCCCCTAAAGAATGGTTCAGTGCATTCCGTCAGCCTGGAGACCGGCTCCCTCTTTTCACACAGTGGCTTTCAGAGTGACAGCTGCATTTGAATAAGAATCGCTCTCCATTCACCCCATTGCTGCGCTGAAGGCGGGGGGAACCGTTTTCCATCCACTCTGATTGGCTTAAGCAGGTCCTTCTGTTTTTGTCCGGAAAGGCCAGTTGTGCCTGTAAAGTTTTTTTTTTTGTGTGCTTAACTTTACACACTTTTTTTACACACACACCAGAATATCACACACACAACCAGCCTCAGCCTTTTTGTCCCTCCAAGGGAGCAAGAAATCCCAGTCCAGAGGATATTCATCAACTTATGAGCTTGCGTAAGTACTATGTGTTTCTTGTATTTTACATATAAGGATTTAGATAAAGAATCAGAGATGCTGCCGTGTTTTGGATGCTACGTCCAGATACAGGTGATGTGCAGGTCATGCTGGTATTATCTGTTGCCTTGCCAGCCAGTTTTGGGTCTGTAAATCCTGTCTTCATCCTGTTATTCACTTTATCTGAGTTTTTTTTGTCCTTCCTCTTTGATTTGACAGTGTCATGTTGTGCTCTTTATCTGGAAGGCATCATACCTTAGTGTGCTTTGATGGTCTAGATTGGATTTTTAAGCACTGTGATTTTTCGTTTAATGTCTCCATTGACAGTAAAATCTTTAATTTCTGGATATGCAAGGAGTTTAAATGTTTTCACCTTGTTTCGTAATCAAAATTAAGTACTTTTACTAAATGAAAAAATGGGAAATTGCTTTTGGACTTCTTATATCAGGCTTTAACTCACTTTTTTGTGAGTCTGTACTTTGGATGTATTTGCTGATACCAGTGAAACTTTTTGTTTACTAGTAGTTGAGTGAGTGTGAGAGTGAAATATGGAGTGGAAGCTGTGTGGGAAACGGAGGCTGTTGTATTGTGTGGTGAAGCTGACCTGTCACTCCTCTCACCCGCACACTGAAGGGCCTGCAGCCAGGGGCCCGGCACTCTTCTCTTCAGATCACACTGCATGCTGTCACAAAAGCTGGCTTTACTCTAACTTTAAATGTTCAATATTAATTTGGTGAAATGCCTAGTTATATCGTAATATATAATATATTTTTAAAATTAATGTACGATAAGTATAATTATATTTGAGATACAGATATAATATTGCAGTAACACAAGTGTTTATGTAGAATTTCAGTATTTTTCTGAAATTAATTATGTATATATAAATACATAAAAAAAACATTTAAAAGATGAAAAATATATTATGTAAAATATGTATTTTGAATATTAAATATATGTATAAATAAGATAAATTATATGAATATACATGCGTGTGTGTGTTTATATTTCCGTAAATATGCACAGTTTTGGCACGTATATTATGTAAACAAAAACCTTTATTTTGGCTGCAATTAGTAAAAAGCAATTAAAACATTTGGAATCATATAAAATGCCTTGTGAATGCACTGTATGAATAACTTTAGCAGCAGGCTGATCTTTTATTTTTCTTATTTTTCAGGGTCCTGGGAAACAGCTGCCCATGATTGTTTAGTAGCCTGTGGTGATGGCCAGATATTTCAGTGTTCTCTTTCTGGGTAAGTCACATGTTAAACTGAACAGATTTCCGAATTTTGGTGGTCAAATCTTTACCTTTCAGATGTCAGATAAAAAGCTTAAGATGGGATCATAAAATGACAACACAGACAATCCCATGTGATTACCAAAGTCTGACTCTCCAGTGAGGTGAGCGGGGATAAACTTCTTAAACAAAGTGAAGTTCAAACGCACAGCCCCCCCCACCCAGGAGGTCTTTCACAGTAGCTCCCACAAGAGCTCTTTTAACACAAAACAATCTAGACTTAAGCAAACGAAAACACAACCAACCTGTTACCCCTCTCCTTCCTATAGCATCTGTGCCTGGCCTTTCTCTCTCTGAAGAGAAGTTATCAGGGGCATTGTGTGTCCTTTGTGCTTCATGATGAAAGTTATATGCATCATGGAGAGGAAACCGTACACCTGCAGCGAACTCTGTTAAACAAGGAAAAGTTGTGTGGATCTTTGCACAACACTGAGCGATCACACATGTCTAACGACCACCCTAAACATCATGCAAACATACACATGAGAGTGAGTTCCTAATTGGTTGTGCAGCTTCAGTGTTTAGTATTAGGTGCCGTTCACACAGAACATGTTTTTGCACTGCATTCCCATTGTTTTTTTTTCCATGTTAAGATATTTTGCGTGACATGCAGCAAAAATGCAGCACTGAAATTAAACAGTTAAACTTTTAACACATCTATAGCCCTTGTTTGCTTTAATTCACTGCCCTGCTTCTCATTTTTAAAGACAAAAACACATTTTGTAAATATGAACTAGACATGTTTGACCCCTGTGCTAGCATCTTTTGCAGCTGTTAATGAAAAATACAACCTACCAGTGAAAAAATTGTACAATTTTCAAATGCATCTATAGACCTTGGATTTTGACTTCACTGCTCTGGATCTCACGCTTTTAAATGTTTGTGCAAAAATGCTGAAAAGGGTATTTATAAAGCCTCTGCAGTACTAGTACTAGAAGCAGTTCTGTGCTATAATTAACTAAAGTTATTGGCATTAATTTAGTGCAAATATGCTTCCTTTTAGGTTAATTATCATCATATATAATTATCCTTATATAATAGGACTGATTATACATTCAGCGCTGTTTGCTTGCTGGACGGTGCACCTCTTAGAACCAAGTGATAGATGTTTTAATAGTTAAGTGAGGTGCTTGAGTGCTTTTTAACTGTAATATGATGGCCTAACAGTTTTAACACATGCTTCATGCAGTGATACAGTGTTCATGCACCTTTGAATCCAGTATCTTTCACTCTCTAACATATGCACTGAATGAAAAGAGTAAGCGAAAACTGAACAAGAGGTAGAGAAATGGAGAATAAGAGTGGAGGGTGCTTGACTGAGAATGGAACGAGAGCAGTGCTGAGGATGGCCATTAGTTTTGACATGAGAGGGAGAGGGGGATCAACACGCTCAGTTTGGTCTATTATTCGCATTGAGGCACAGCGCAATTATCAGTGCATTTATTATTTTAAATGCACTGGATCCTTAAATGCTCAGTCATTTAGCTGAATGACTAAATGTATATTTCCTGTTGAAAGTGCTTCACTTATAAGATTAAACGACTTGGTTAGGAGTGGATGGAACATGGAAAAACACTGCAATATTGGCACTGTTCCAAACCCCACTGAGCTGCCTACCCAGACGGCATGTTTAGACATCATACAGTAGGTCCCGCTCCCATGTGAGACTGTTCTGAACAGTGAAATTATGCTTCTATAGTTGATGCCACAGACATAATTAAGTTCTGAGCTGCGTCCAAAAATTCATTCTAGGTGCTGAGTGAACAAACTGGGATTTTATGTCGTTTGGATTGTATAGACTTACTATATTTGCACCACATAAATACTATTCATTCAGACGGACAAATCTCTCTCATATTCTTTTTACCTGGAATATGTGTGATATGAAGATATTATCTGCTTTTTGTTTGTCTTTTGACTCTGTGTTTAAGAGTTCAGCCAGAATTTCGAGCATGAGAGGAATGTTTTGGGAGTGATAACAGTCTCAGGTGTGTGATTTCCATGTGTAACTTTTAAAAAGACGTTCTAAGTAGTGGCTGGAAGGTGGGGATCGATGGAGGAGTGTTAAACAAGCCTCCAGTAGATTCTTATGGTTTACCTGTGGAGTCTGCTTAAAGGCATAACTCTCGCAAAAATGAAAATTCTGTCAATAATTACTCACCCCCATGCCGTTACACCCCCCTAAGACCTTTAAGGTTCATCTTTGGGAACTCAAATTAAGAGATCTTTTGGTGAAGTGTGAGAGCTTTCTAACCCTCCATAGACAGCAATGTTACTACCACGTTTAAGAAAGGTATAGTAAGGACATCGTTAAAATTAAAATCATTTATAGTTTGGTGCTACTACATTTGCAGATATCAGTTGTAGGTTGCCAGGTTGAAATTTGTATGATGTGTTGTGTGAGTGAGTTTAAACAAAATCTGGCAACCTAGGGGTTTGGGCCTTACAACTTAAAGGGGTTTCCCAGGAAAACATAACACAATGTGAGGGGGCAGTAGAAAAAACAGGAGAATTGACAGATCTAAAACTAATATCTTCTTTATTTCACCAATAAATAAAAAAATAGTTTTAACAACCAGTCAGTTTGTTTGTTTGTTTGTTTGTTTTTTAGAATCACAATTTTAATTTGTAATATGGATGGCATGTTGCAGGCCAGTATTAAAATCTGAATGAGAGGAGGTTTGTTTATTTGCTTGCTTCCTTCATTCCATTTAGACCAAAGGTACGCTATAAATTTATAATGGATGAACACCTGAGCAAGTTGATCCACTACTTCCCACTAATTCAAATGCTAATTATCACAGATAACATGGACTTATGTTTAACAGCATTTTCTTCTGGCACATAATCAAATTGTGGGCTCTGTGCCGACTTTACTTTCTGTGCTTGATGTAGGTCAGGGAGACTGTGTTAATGATTGTACAAGGAATATGATCAAGGCGTGTGAGCGTGTGCCATTGTAATGGAATGTCTCTATGTGTCTTACAGCAGGTGTACTTTGTGAACTCTGGCCTACTTTGGAATAAACTGCATATAAACTTAATCTATAGGTCTGCCAGGTTTAGGGTTCATTGTTTTAGCCTGCTTTATATCAGTTGGATCTGGATATGGGGGAATAATCTAGTTATGATCTGTCAAGTGTTCAATTGTTATTTAAACAACAATAGCTGCCTTGCTTTGTCTGTACCTGCAAGTTCACTATCTGACTTATTTTTTCACATTCCATTTCAGGTTTTCACAGTGTATTGTCTACGCTAGACCACCTTATATTCCTGAATTACAATGCATAAGTCCACTTATTGATTTAGACATCATGAAATATTAAAATATACAGTATGGAAAAGGCATATTCATATTGAGCACGAATAAATATCTAATAGTTTAAAAATCTCTAATATGGTCCAAAAACTGAAATGGCACTAATTTGACGTGTATCCTAGTCTTAGAGCTTATATAAGTCATAAGCATAGTCGTATTGTTTAGACACATTAGTCTCTTCTGCGGTGGTCTCAGCCTCCTTTCGACATGCGGTTCAGCACATGTGGCGGCTTGTTGTCAAATGTTTGTAGAATGCCATTCCTAGTAGCTACAGATGGGCATTTTGTAAGACCAGTGCGAGATACTGTTCCACCTGGAATTTTTCTCTTAATGAATGACATTTTCCTGGCTTGGCATTTCTGTACTGTCGTCACTTTGCAGATGCTCATCTGTTTGTGGAACTGTTGTGTCTTCAGCCAGATGTTTAGCTTGTATCTGTCTGTGTTGTAAATGTGGCATGTAGGTAAGAGGGTGTGCGGTAGCTTATGTAGTTTGTGGGTGTGTTAGAGAATGCAGGGGCAAGCAGCCATGTGCCTTCCTCTGCATAATAGAGGTTTGTTTGTGATCTTGTTTGTAACATGCTCTGATCTGGCATTTATTGGTACGTTTATTTATTTATTATAAAGATAAACCATGTATTGAATAAGTTTGGGGCATAAAGAAATGAGCGATATCACACACGTAGCTGTGCAAGCCATATTGAGAAATGGTAAAAACGCCTTCAAATGTTAATTCCTAATAGTTAATTGGTCTACTGACAGTTTTTAGAGGTAATATTCCATTGTATGTACAGATATCAACACCAATCTAATGTAATCAAATGTTTTCTATAGGTGATGCCTATTTATTTCTCTTTCTTTCTATCAGTGTTTTCCACATTTGTGTTGACACTTTGAAGGAGAAAAAGAATGTGTGGAAGCTCAATGACAGACAAGGTCAAAAAACAGTCAAAACCTATTCTTGCCTACCACTCAAATCCACAAACACACACTCTTACAGTCACGTTTTTGCCCTTGCTAGTCAGAACATGAGAAGTCATGAAGAAAAAGTGTTAAATGCATCCTTTACCTCAGGGAATCTGTTATGAGGGATGCAGCAGCCTCAGCTCTTATGGCGAAAAAACTCTTTGTGGAGAAATGGTATTTTCTGGTGTGTGTGGCCTGTAAAGACTAAAGCGCACTTATGAAAGTTCCTCAGGCGCCTGTCCTGTAATTAGCAACCTGAACTCTCAACAGATTGCCTTTGAAATACCCCCATATACTAGAGATTGTGAACGAAAGGTATTTGTAGATATTTTTTGTCACCTGAATCCCCAGCTCTCACTCTTACAAATATAATAAACAAACACACATAGCGGTCAACATTCCCTAGAGAGATAGAGCGATGTTTTTAAAATAAATTATAGTGTATATGTTTAGTTTAGTTTTTGATTTATGTATATAATGTATGTTATTAAAAAAAGCATTTTATAAAAAGTTTAAATGTATATATTTTTCAGAGTCATGATGCATACATATAGCATGGCTGTTTACCCAGGGAGAGCCGTATGTGTGCGGAGAGACATTTCAAAGCTCAGGACCTTTATTCCTTCATAATGAGGAATTTTACAGTACGTGAGTTAACCATAAAGCCTTTCAGGGCCCTCACACACTGTTTAGCACCTTGACGCAATCAAACGGAATTTATTATGCTTGTTTTCATTTTTCAACTGAGAAGGAGCCAGGTTTCGATATTGTTATAACCTTTGTAGGCTTATCTGCACCCTTGTGCAAAGAACAATGATTCACTGATTATACGACTTGTGATTTATTAAAGTATGGTAACTTTACCTGCATGCATACAGTACACATAAAGCAAAAACAGCCGATCTTGGTTGTGTGATTATTTAAATTGTTGCATATTCTAAACTATTGTCTCCAGCTCGTTTTGTCAAATAAAGGTGAAACAATATTACCGCCCACCTCTAACCTGCTAAATGTGACTATAATGAGTATATGAAGACATTATAAACACTCACATCATGATTTTATGTAGGGCTGGGCAATTAATCGAAAAGTTATCGAAATCAACATTCAGAACCTATAATCGATCAAAATGTTCCAAGTCAATTATTTCAATTACTTTCCCTTTAAAAACACTACCGTGTGTGGAGTCACATGACCCCGCTCCGTTACGTTAGCCTGCCTTCACACCAGACGCGACCTGCGCAAATAAATCCTGCTATTCACGCGTAGTTGAAAATTTTGAGTTTACTCGCTTCATTCGCACGTGAAATTTGCTTCACAGCAAACGCAAATTTGCGTCATGGGAGGAGCTTCTACCAGGCGGTTCCAGTCTCTACATCGCAAAGGATATGACCTCTCGTTAAAACTCTTGACAGAAGATACTCTGTGCCGTCGCGATCACATTTTTCAAAAACAGACAAAATATAACCTGAAAAGGTTAAAAAGCTTGTGACAAGATCACTAAGATAACCTCATGCAACCGTTTCAAAATCAAGTAATGCACCCTACATGCAAAAATCTCTCACTTGTAATATGTGAGCATATTTACTGTACAAAATTTGTCAGTGAACTACGAGGGCAAAATTTTTTTTCATTAATCGTAATCAAGTTAAAATATTCAATTAATCGAGATTTTGATTTCAGGCCAAATCGCCCAGCCCTAATTTTATACAAAGCTGCTTTCAAACAATGTGTACTGTGACAAACACTACACTATATACATTAATTGTATGACTCTATTAGGGTTGGGTCGATAGACAATGCTATCGTCCATCGCCGATGGGCGATAGACATGCTCTGCCCCGCCGCCGCAGCTGCAACCAGCTCGCGAAAAACACACTTAATCTATGGCGGCAATTCTATGCGATTAATAAGCGAGCGCACCACTGATGCTGGCGAGCGCGGGAAATGATTTCCACAAGAGGAAAACAGATGTACTGTACATGCGAAGAAACGGGGCCGCGAGCTCATATCAAACCCTTGCGCGCTTGATGTGTCATCCGCGCGCAAGTCAAGCACTCGTGCACGATCACTCCTGCGCTCAATCCTCTCTCACCTGCTCGCCTATATTTTAAAGTCAAAAGGTACATTCCTGTACATTACATCTACAAATTATTTGTAGAAATGCACCAATATTGTAGTGGCTACTAATACGTTAATGATTATTTTTTGTGTTATGTTTGAAAACGGGTAAATGTCTGATATTAAAGTTTTTCAAAATAAATGAAAGACTAAAAAAAAAATGTACATGCTTTAAGAGAATGTAGACATCACCATATTATTACTGGTGTTTTAAAAAATTAACAGTATGTTAATGTCATGATGGTAAATATTAATATAGAGAAAATATACAATATTATTTTTACCTGTAATAGAGATTTGTCATTGTTAATTTCAGCATCAGAATCACACTCGAATCCATCCACTCATCTTCTACTTTCACTGTTTTGAAATAATAGCATTATTATTCAGAGTCAGTGTCGGGTTAAAAAAGTTTGCTTTGAGGGGCCCAAAGTTTAAACAAGACATTAGTTTACCAAATAGCCCATGAGCCCCTGACTGCCAAAATTTGTCTGATGTAATGATAAAGAGGTCAAACACATTGAGATGCATGGTCACGTGATTATTGCTATTCTCCACCTGCCACATCCTAACCCATTATGAGCTAGTATAGTTTGAGGGTGCGGTTACATGCTAGTCCTCTGTAATGATAGTTCCACCAAGTTAGAGATCCATACAAGACCTCCCACACATCTGGATTTGACAATGTCTGATAACCCTATGGTGAACTCTGGATTTTGAAAGGCAAACGCAGTGCATTTTGAGCCCTCCCTTTGCAGAGGTAGCCATGTGGAACAAAGCCAGTTATTTTCCTGAATCAATGAGAAACTAAACCCTCAGTCTTTGATTGTGCCGCCTGGGTGGGACTGTGAGCCTCATGAGGTCATCAAACAGAAGCCGCGCTGCTAGTATGCAGTGCCGTCCAATCGCTGGCAGTCATGAGGAAAGAAAAGTGTGGTGTTTGTTTTGGAAAAGCTTCCTTTTAAAGTGCATTCCAGTCACACAACTAAGGGATATTTGGTCATCTTTAGTGAAATGTGTAGTGAATAAAGTATATGTGAATACGTCCCAAAGACACCCAAGGATCAGATGTATCAGAAGTCACTTCACAGCAAGTGGAAAAGAAAATGAACCCACAAGTGCACCACCTGCAGAAGTTTACTAACCTGTGTCAAGTCACTGCTTGGGGACTGTGTTAATCGAAATTAATAATGACAGACACTTCCTGTTTGTGTCCTCTTAAGTTCTTCCAGTTGTGGCTCAGGATCTGCCCTCCGCCCCACACGGCTGCATGGAAGGCAGCTGTTATCCGGCGACGGGAAACCTTCTGATTGGCCGGGCTATTAACCTGACCGCCACCTCCACCTGTGGCTTGGATGGGCCTGAGCAGTACTGCATTGTCAGTCATTTGCAGGTAAAGCCAACTTTTTTCTCTTTCATATAGACACAGAAACATGATCTCATGCTGTGTAAACCGTGCTCTCGGCTCCTGCGTGTATGGCCTTGCCCTGTGCTCACGGAAATGATTTGTCATATGAAGATGGATGTGCTCGTGCACGCAGCCCCTTTAGAAGTTCTTTTTTAAATGCGAGGTAAATTTGTGTAAACGTAAACTTACCATTCATCAAAACATCACTGTATTGGTTTTAGTTAAACACAGTTTTTAGTCACGCCAGGGATTTTCCATTGACTCGTGTTGTTCGACAATTCTTGGTTTTCATAACAAAATTTTCACCCAAAAATCATGTCATGCACTTTAACTGTTGCAACTATCCTTGTAGGGACTTTTGAGCTCCAAAATGAAGGCAAAACTTTACCTGCAATATACTGTAAACGTTGTTGTCTTGCAAGTGTGTTGCTCCATATGCAACTGAAATATAAATCTGTGGCCTAAGGCTTTTCTGTTTGTTACATGTGTGATTTAAAAGATCTTGTATTCATCTGCCTCTGTTTGCTTTTCCTCTTTTATCCTAAATCACTACTCCTCCCTTTTCCTTCAGGTGTCTATAAAGCACTCTTTTCTGCCCTCATAAAATGTATTTTCATTGACTGTTTAATGTTTCATGAATGTCTATTTAAAATCTCTGGTGTTCTTTTAGGCTCTATGTATGATCCTCTCATTAAAGCGTTTTGAGTGCATAAAACTGACAAACTGTTCAAGCCTGGAGGCACCATACGTCCTAGACAGAGAGAGTTATGCTCGTTTGTCGTCGGTGCAGGTGTTACCTGTCAGCGGCCTGACAGTTTGTTTGTCGGTAGAGTGTCTGCAGAGTTCTCCATATTTCCGTTTATGATACAATTTGTCTGTCAAGAGTGTCAATTGGAAATTCTAGTTTTAATTCAGTGTGCTGTTATTTATTATTATCGAAAAGCTCAGTAGTAATTGTGATGCTCGATCCATAGTTTTTACTCTCGTCTTTTGTAATATTACACGATTTATACATTTCAATCATCTAAGTATCCCATAGGCCAGGGGTTTATGAATGAGAGAATAAAGGAAGAAATGAATGCATTTGAATTAATAAGGTTGGATGAATAACTATAATTATTTAGGATGGATGGATGAATGAATGTTAATTAATGAATGAATAAACAAGGCTTGATAGATGATGAACGAATGAATAAATAAGGATGGATGGATGAATATGAATAAACAAGTCTGGATTAATGAATAAATAAGGATGGATGCATAGATGAACAAATTAATTAGGATAAATGAATGACAGTGGATGAATGAATTAATAAGTCTGGATGAATTAATAAATAAGGATGGATGAATGGATGTATAAATGAATTTGGATGAATAAATGGAAAGATTTTATTGAGAATGGATGGATAATTGAATGAATGGATTGATGATGATGGATGAATGAGTGGATGGATTAATGGAAGAATGAGGATGAAGGAATAAGGATGGATGGATTAATGAATGAAAAAATAAGAATGATAGGTTAGGAAAGATGGATGATGGATAAATAAAAAAAATAGGGATGATAAGTTAGTATGGATGGATGGATTAATGAATGAATGAATGAATGGATGAGGATGAATAGATTTGGATGGATGGATAAATACTGTAAGTGTGGATAATTGATTAAATGAATCACTGAACAAGGATTAATGAGTAAGGATGTATGGATGATTTATTGTTTCCTTAATAAAAAAATTAAATAAAAGAAACATTTACTTTATTAATGTACTTTTTTCTACTCCCATTCGAATAATGTTGCATTTATAAACTATATATAAGGAATATTTTCAGATCAACTGAGAATTATTTATAAACGACATTTCATATTAATTATTTAATTATTTAGACATATCCAATTATTTTGATAAATATACATATATATGCTCAACCATCTTGACCATCCTATTTCTTATGTCTATATTCTTGCATCAAAAAAGTTTCCTAAACTAGACTGTGACACCAGAAATAATAGAAAGTGCCTTTCACTTCATACTCCTAAACTGTGTGAATCCACAGAGCTGTTAAGTCTCGCAAGAGGAATTAGAAGTGTGATTTTTGCAGGGCCCCGCATAGCATTCCTGTAGTTCATAATCCAGTTGATCACTGCTAATCCTATTGTTGGCAGCTCACACTCAAAACTACACCAGTAAGCATGTGTCTAGTGTGTGGTAAGCACAATATTGTAGAAGTGCTGATATCAGTGTCCTGCAGAGCTTCAGAAGATCTGAAATAGACACTCATGAGCTTCCCACAGTCATCGCTGAGACCTTTTCAAGGGAGCTGAAGAAATACACGTGTCTCAGTCGCTTTAGCCAGGCCACTGCTGGAGGTTTTGTCGCCCATGACAACAACTCGGCTTAGACAAAGTGCTCTGGCGTTCATCCACGCTAACGCTCATGTTCTGACCTGATTCCAGAAGGCCCATTCCCTTCTCCTCCTCTGCTTTCAGGTTGACATGGAACTTGTACCACATTCTGAGGGAATATTTTGCTCAGGCTATGACCCAGATTTATTTTTTTTTTGTATGTCTTGGCAGCTACCTGAGCCGCGAGCCATGCTAGTTTAAGTCATTACAATTGAAAATGTACCTGAAAAAAGGTGTGGAGAGGCTCCTGTCAGACTTCACTGCTGTTGCTGTGTGCTTTTGCAGATGTGCATTCATTTTTTCTCACTGTTTCTTTCTTATGTTTCTGTGCAGGATTTAAATAAGTGCTTTAAGTGTGACTCTCGGAGGCCATATGATGCCTATCATCACGACAACAGCCACAGGGTAGAAAATGTCATCTACCAGAGAGACAGCAGAGGAGAACTCACCTGGTGGCAGTCTGTAAATGGTATGTTGAGGACTATGTTTTGAAAAATCACGTTAAATTATTTGATTTTAACCTCTTAAGTTTTAGGATTTTGAAAACTGGTCATGTTCATTTTCCAAAAAAAAATGTTCAAAAATGTTTTCGCCCATTACTTTTTATTTGTTTGTTTGTTTTTTCAATTTAATACACGATTCTTAAAATGACTAATAATTAATACACATTAATGTGTATTATGTTAAATAGAATTACTGCATATAAAAAAAGTAAAATGTAGGGTTTTTTTTACAACAAAATGAAAAATTAAAAAATTAAAAATTAAAACGAATATAATGTGTAACAAAACTATCACTAAAAGATATAAAATCATGTTGATTTTTAAAAAAAGCTTTTCGCACAATAATTTGTAATTACTTATCTGTATATTTATTTATTTATTTAGTCTGTATTATTTTTATTTAATACATGGTTGTGACAAGTGTTATTGATTAAAAAAAAAAAATTTGTATTAATATTTTTACTGTTAATTGGTATATACTACTGTTAATTAGTGTATACCCTATATTAGTATTTGAAAAAACGAAAACTTTAACATAGAATAAAAATTGTCACTGGTGGTCTTTGTGGCCCAAACCAAATTATAACAAAGAAAATGCATGACACAGGAAATAATTATTTTACCTAAAATTTATGAAATTCCTATTGATTTTGAACAAGCTTTCAATAATTAGTAATGAAACAAACTGAATATAAATCGAATACTTTTAGGTAATGGCTTTCAGTTTTCTTTTGTCTGTTTGTGTGCAGGAGAGGAGAAAGTCAGTATTAGACTGAATCTTGAGGCTGAGTTCCATTTTACTCATCTCATCATGAAATTTAAAGTATGTATACAGTATAAGTTAATTTCAATAATAGATATATATATATATATGTCAGTAAAAGTGAGCCAACTTCCTCACCGCTAAAACCTTGTGTTTTTGCATCTCCACAGACGTTTAGACCTGCTGCTATGATAATTGAGCGTTCTTCTGATTTTGGCCGTACATGGAGGCCATATCGCTGCTTTGCCTACAACTGCACCAAGACTTTCCCCCAGATTCCTGCACACTCGCTGCGTTTTATTGATGAGGTCATCTGTGAGGAGCGCTACTCTGACATTGAGCCATCCACTGAAGGAGAGGTGAGTGTGTGCTAAATGCACACATTTTAATTCAGCAAGGATGTTTTAATCTGTTATTTATTGTTAATTTTGAATGCCGCATTCACTCACAGTCCCACCATATGATTGTTTTTTAGGTCATCTACAAAGTGCTTGATCCTGCGATCCATGTTAAAGACCCATACAGTCTTGACATTCAGGGTTAGTGAAATGTAACATATATCTGTTGTGTAATATTTTAAATAAGTGTAAGTACATTTTACTCTCTTAGTGGTCTCGTAGTGAGTGGTCATCTTGTGTCTACATCACAGCATATAATGCAGCTGCCAATCACACAGTTTCTTAACAATCCTCAGATTTGTTGCGGATCACTAACCTTCGGATAAACTTCACTAAACTGCACACGCTGGGTGATAACCTGCTTGACCGCCGGCCGGATGTGCTGCAGAAATATTACTATGCTCTGTATGAGCTGGTCGTGCGCGGGAGCTGCTTCTGCTATGGTCACGCTTCAGAGTGTGCACCAGTACCCGGAGTGACCTCCAGGGATCTAGGCATGGTGGGTATCAGTCAAACTGACTTCAAATAACAGCTTGTAAATTTGTTTGATTTTGAGTGAAGCACACTATTTAATGCGTCCCATCTTTTTGATTGGACAGATTCATGGACGTTGCATTTGTAAGCACAACACTGTGGGATTAAACTGCGAGCGCTGTAGAGATTTCTACCATGATGTACCCTGGAGGCCTGCTGAGACTGATAATGCACATACATGCAAGGGTAAAATACTGTACACATGCATATAGAACTTCAATACAAATGCAAATGGCAAATAAGTCTTCACTTGTGATTTGTTTGTTTTTTTTTCTCTCTAGAATGCAACTGTAACGGTCACTCCAACCAGTGTCATTTTGATATGGCGGTTTACCTGGCTACAGGAAACGTTAGTGGAGGTGTGTGTGATAACTGTCTCCACAACACCATGGGCCGCAACTGTGAGACCTGTAAACATTTTTACTATCAGGATCCAACAAAAGACATCAGAGACCCAGCGGCATGTATCCGTAAGTGGTTAATAGTCTCTTTTCTGTGCATGGTTTTCTCTTGCCTGTTGTTCATGTTGTTTTCTGTGTGTGCAGCTTGTGACTGTGACCCGGTGGGGTCTGTGGAGGGAGGAGTTTGTGACAGTCATACTGATCCGGATCTGGGTATGATTGGCGGTCAGTGTCGCTGTAAGCAGAATGTCAAGGGTCAGCGCTGTGACTACTGCAAAGAGGGACACTACGGTCTCAGTCTTGAAAACCCACTAGGATGTCAACGTAAGTGATTGTGTGTGTTTAGTGGAAGTAACGTCGGTACTTCTCATGTTCATCATCAGGGTTGCCAGGTTTTTGCTATAAAACCCACCCAACTGCTAGCCCAAAAGTAAACCAATCGCTTTTCAGTCTACTGGTAAAAAAAGAAAACATTTTAAGGGTTGGTGGGGTACAATTTGCTTACCAAGTGCTAAATATCACATTACTGGGGTCACTTCAACATGTGGACATGAAAAACAATCCATAGCACCAGTATTAAAGGAGACAAATTCTGCTGGAAAACCAATTACTTGGCAACACTGTTTATCACATTCTAACTAACTTTTTAAAACTGTTACATTTTTGCGCTCTATAAAATGCAATGCTCACCAAGGTCTGTATGTGACATTTATTGTGCTTATGTGTGCGTTGTTGACAGCATGTAACTGTGACCCCCGTGGCATCACAATGATGGGGGCTCCGTGTGATCAAATCAGTGGAGACTGCTCCTGTAAAAGACATGTAACCGGCCGCTACTGCAATCAGTGCCTGGTACGACTTTCACTCACTCCTTAAACAAAACATCTTTTTTTTTTTGC
The DNA here is from genome assembly GCA_032361165.1 of Enteromius paludinosus. Lineage (NCBI taxonomy): Eukaryota > Metazoa > Chordata > Actinopteri > Cypriniformes > Cyprinidae > Enteromius > Enteromius paludinosus. The sequence continues at coordinate 8,068,066 of JAUMHQ010000089.1, read as the reverse complement.
AGTTTTATAATTGAACGTTCAGAAAATGCCTGTATGTATGTTTGTGTGCAGCCTGAATACTGGGGACTCAGTTATGATCTGGCTGGTTGCAGACCCTGTGACTGTGACTTTGGTGGAGCGACCAGCAACAGGTGAGTTACTGAAGTCCGTTAATGTATTTAAATGTGTATTTACCCCATGATTAGCGATAAATAGGTGTCTGGTATCTGGGTGTTTAGTTTTGATATGCCAAGAGTAAAGTCCTGGATTCTTTGGGGATTTGACTGGGATGAGGACTGAAATTAGGAACTCTTTCATTTGTAACTGCAAGTTGAAAATAATGACAGTTTAGAATTATTATTTTTTAGATTTTTTTCTATGTATTTCTTCCCTATAAATATTTTTCTTTAAAAACAGATATTGTCTAACAAATAACATGTTAACTCTCTCTCTCTATATATATATATATATTAGGGGTGTAACGATACGTGTAATCGTATTGAACCCTTCGGTACGAGGCATACGAACCGAACGATTCAGGAAAAAAAAAAAAAAAGAGAATAAACTGTGTAAAATATGTTTTCAGTGCTACGCTCAACAAGGCAGCGCAAACGATGGGACAGGGAACCCGTGTCTGCTCCTCCCACCCCCAAACAGACGTTCACGAAGCGCCTAAAACCGAGTGGAAAACGCGAGGCGTGTCGACTCTTCCACCAATTTCAAAGCGCTTCGCGCTCGCGTGTCTGTAGCGTCTGCTGTTACTAGGCAACCATGAAAGCGCTGTCAGTTACAAAAAACACTTCTGCTTTGGATTTTAAACTGCTGTTGAAAATGAAGAGCTTGCACGCGCAAAACGCTGCATGTGAACAAACCCTAATCATTTGGTGACACATACACCACGAAATTAAATTGTGGATCTCTCCCCTGTCATCTCCCCTCACGCGGATTGTCCCGCAGGAAGAAATGGCGCCCTGGATGTCAGTGGATGGCGCGCACGGTCTACGAACACAGGACGCTTAGCTTTCACGATATGAAATGGCTCAAATCTACTTTTTCAAGGCTGACAAAACACTTCTTTATTTGCTGCTAAGAAGAAACCTCAGAAGATATGTGAAGTATAGCTCCATTGTTGTTCAAAGTCAAAGAAAAGGGGGGAAAAAACAAGGTCATATTATGTTAGTTTTAATAAAAAATTATTGTATTTTTGCCGTATCGAAAACATAGCGAACCGTGACGCTACTGTATCGTTGTGAACCATTACACCCCTAATATATATATATATATATATATATATATACTAGTTCAAATGTTATTTATTAGACAAAATTTGTTTGATATTAGTGCTGTCAAATGATTAATCGCGATTAAAGTTAAAGTTTTTCTTTACAATATATATGCGTTTATGCTGTGTTTGTTTATTATGTTTATATTAAAACACACACATACAGT
>JAUMHQ010000089.1:8049709-8066538 GCA_032361165.1 Enteromius paludinosus | reverse complement strand
ATTAAATATATACATGCATGTGTTTGTATTTATATATACTTAATAAATATACACAGCACATACAAACATATTATGCATTAATCATTTGACAGCACTATTTGATATATTTATATATTTCGCTTTTACCTTCAGATGCAGGATTGACAATGGTCAGTGTGACTGTCGGCCTCATCTGATTGGTCGGCAGTGTTCTGAAGTGCAGCCTGCGTATTTCTGTGCTTCTCTGGATTATAACAAGTATGAAGCAGAGGAAGCTTTAGGTCACTCCCCTGATGATCCTACTCTTCCAGTGAGTAATGCTCAATTGCGCAGAGATCATGTTTCTGAAATCCACCTAATACTGGCATTTAACTATGTATTATTTTTCCTTTTTGGCAGCCTAAACTATGCAGAGTTCATGTCATACTATAAGGGTACTGCTATAAATCTTCCTGTTGTTATGAATAGGTGTCTGTTTTGCTCTTGGGGGTGATGCTGGTATCTTACTGTTGGTCACAGAAACAGGATCAGGCACATAGATTGAAATATGTGCATGTCTGGAAAGGAATTCCCCAATTTCTTGGTTCAGATAGATAAGAGTTGACCCTCAGGTACCTTTACTTCCACTGCTGCCTGTGACAAAACAATCAGAGCAGCGTGCCTATCTGAAACCATCATATCCTCTGAGTCACACTCGGGTTCGGTGAAAGCTTTGGTTAAAAATTCAATTGAAAAGCAATCTTTTTCATTTTAAATTCATCTTTAAAAATATATATTAATATTGTAAACACATTTTTCTTTCCACAATGGCAGTTTCTGCATTATTATTTAATGAGGTTTTCCCAGGATGGTTCACTGTACCCCCCTCAGGAGCTCAGGCAGTGCTTTTTGTGCAGGCACACTGTGGCATACACAAACAAACACACAGACGGACTACAGAATGCTCCACAGCTGAAGTGACCCAGAATAAGATCAGAGAACAGAAGAGATGCCAGCCTGTCAGAGAGAGTTATTAATGCCCAGCACACACATAAACACACACACTGGTTCACAGTCTCTCACACTCCTCACCATCATCATTCCAGTTCACACTTTCTCTGCCTGTCTCCTCACTCACCTTTTTTTCGTAGCGGGTGTCATGTGGAGTTTAAATTTTTGGGGTTGTTAGGAATGTTTTTAATAGTGTTAAAAAAAAGACTGCATTACATTGAAAATGTGCTTGCTGTGTGCAGAGCATATATCAATATTGATCATGATGAGCAGTTGTATGCACACAATAGTATACACACTGCATACTAGAAGATTAATATGAAAGCATGAAGATATGATATACTATACAGTACATGTAATCTCATGAGTATTATATAGTTTGTCTTTGTGTTTTAGGGCAACCCAAGGCCTCAGGCTGAGACTGACTGTGTTCAGCATCTCAACAATCAGCTGAGAAGAAACCGTCGTCATCATCGCCGGCACATTGCCCAACAGCAGAGGGCAGCACTGAGACGCATCCGACAGCTGCAGCAAACTGCAAGTTGAACTCCTCCCCTGCCTTCATCAGCCGACTTCACCACACTGCTGTATGTAGTTTAATATGAATCTGTGAATCTGTTTTCAGCCCAGTGTAAGCACAGTGCATAGAGAGAGACAACAGGGTCAGATGGTCACATGGACTGGGCCGGGCTTCGCTCGGGTTAAAGACGGCGCTGGCCTTGAGTTCACCATCAGCAACATCCCTTACGCTATGGAATATGACATCATGATCAGATACGAGCCAGAGGTGTGTGGTCTGAAACACTTGAGGGAATATTATAGCTGGTAAATCATCTTAGACCCCCCCCCCCCCCCCAACCATCAGCAACCAGCCAGTCATACTAACTTATCACCATCTGACACAAGCGTAAACCAGAAAAAATTATTAAGAGATTAAACATATTTTTTCTTACATCAATAACAGATTTTTTTTTTCTTGTTTTAAGCATAAACTCGCTTAATGTTTATATATTATGCAATTTGTTTAAATGTAGTTTTTCAGGTAAATGTGTTTTGCTTAAAGGAAGCTGAGATATTTGTACCGGATAAACATACAGGTTTTATTTTTCTCCAAAATTGTGCCTAAAAAAAGTATCTGTATTTACTTAATAAAAAATATCCCAAAATCTCGTCTTTGATTTAACATGAATGATATTAATCATCATTTAGTCTGTTCTTTTTTGTTTGTATGCAGTCCACAGAGGACTGGGAGGCTCTAGTGAGCGTCACATCCCTGGATTTACCCGCAAGTCTTCGCTGTGGAAACATGCTGCCCACAGAGCAGATGTACACAGTCACAATGTACCACCACAGGAGGTAATATCAATGTGTTTATGTCTGTGTGTGTCTGTGTTTACCTGACATATCAGGAATGCTTTGTTTTTGAATGCAATTACGCATACATATTTCATAGTAAGCACTCCATTCATAGTTAGTGTAGTGTAGACTTGTGTATTATTGCGTGTTATGTACAAAGTGCTATTTTAAAGCTTGTTTAGCCCACCCTCACTTCATGGGAAACGGAGTTCCATGGCAGTTGTTTTGATCATTTATCTACAAGGGGTGAGTTTTTTTGGGTGCCATTGTAATCTGACTCTAATCTGATTTCTGGCCACGTCCCAGGGCTCAGGGAATGCAGGAGCAAATTAGACTCTGTCAAAAGCTGCATATCCTTTTGAGCAAACACTGAGAGAATTAAAGAATAAAATACTGGCTGAGTGAGAGAGTGGGAAAAAAAAATAGGAAAATGAAAGGAGACAGGGAGTCAGGTGAGTTCAGGAAATTCAGTCTGGATATATTACCGGTCTTTTGATGGGGAAATAAAATCCAGGCAGGAGATAAGACTTCACAGACATCAGGGAGCTGCTGTCTAACTGAGGGAAGCTAAATAAGGGTGGCTGTCTGGAGCTGGAAAGGGATTTGAGTCAATGAATGTTGTTAACATAGGAACAGGAAACAGCTGTATGTGCTCCATCCAAATAAAGCTGGTGAAATATACTGGTAGTTTGTGAATAAAAATACTAATCATAACCTACATGGTACTTCCTGTGATATACGCTACCATTCAAAAGTTGTTTTTTCCCAAAAACTGTTCAACAGCACAGCTGTTTTCAACATTCATAATAACATGAAATGTTTCTTGAGAAGCAAATCCTCATATGTGATCCTGGACCACAAAACCAGTCTTAAGTCGCTGGGGTATATTTGTAGCAATAGCCAAAAATACATTGTATTTGTCAAAATTATTGATTTTTCTTTTTTGCCCAAAATCCTTAGGATAGTAAGTAAAGATCGTGTTCCATGAAGGTATTTATCAATTTCTTAACAAAAATATATTAAAGCTTCGTTTTTGATTAGTAATATGCATTGATAAGATCTTCATTTGGACATCTTCAAAGGCAATTTTCTCAGCATTTAGATTTTTCTCTACCCTCAGATTCCAGATTTTCATATAGTTGTATCTCGGTCAAATATTGCCCTATCCATCCAAATCATACATCAATGGGAAGCTTATTTATTCAGCTTTCAACTCGTAATTTCGGGAAAATTAACACTTACGACTGGTTTTGTTGTCCGGGGTCACATAGGATCATGTGACACTGAAGACTGGTGTAATTATGCTGAAAATTCACTTTTACATTTTAAAACATATTCAAATAGATAATAATTATTTTAAATTGCAAAAATATATTCCAATATTATTGTTTTTGTTGTATTCTTCTTATTTCATAATTGCAGCCTTTTTTTTCTTCAAGTAAAAGCAGTTTTGAATAAGCATCAAAACAAACATTTTAATGGAAGTGTGTATATCTTTAAAATGTTGTTTTATTTCAATAGGAAAAGTATTTTATGATTATGATCTACTGAAATAGGTCGCAGTGTTTTGCTATAACATTTCTTTGTATTATATTTCCTAAAAGTCCCAAAACTTCATTAAAAATAGACATTAAATTTAAGATTTTCATTTGATCCCATCAGATTTTGGACCCCACTGTATATGTTACTGAACATTTTAAATTGATTTATAGAGTAAAGGGAAAGACATATGCATGATTAGACTGTTAACGGAAATTGTTAATAATGGTTTGTAACTTTTGACAGGTACATTAAAATGCCAAGGCCCTTTTGCTTTGAGCCAAACAACCAGTATGTGGTGTCCATCCGTTTCCAGCGTCATGCTGTGTCCCACCGACATCTCACCGCCTTCACCCTGGTAGACTCAGTAAGGATCCTCTCTCATTAACCATTATCAGTCATTTTTACATATTTTTAAAAGTTTAAAGGGATAGTTCACCTAAAGAAGCAAATTCTGTCATTAATTACTTACCTTCACATCATTCCAAACCCTTCATTCATTTAACAAGCACAAATTTTTGTTGAGAAATCTGAGAGCTTGCTCCCTCCTGGTACAATTACATAATTGTTAAGACTTCTTCTGATCTAATATTGACAAATGCTTACTCTTCCTTTCTCTCCCCACAGCTTGTACTTATACCCAGGTACGATGAGCTCCCAGGTTTCCAGGATGATGATGCCCCAGATGAGCGTCGACGCCAGGAGATGGAGCTTTACATGTGTTTGGATTCATTTATGACTGTGCCGATGCCTGTGCTGGCTGAGCTGTGCACTACACTCATCTGCAGCATCTCTTCAATCATGTACAACGGTGCCCTGGGTGAGTCACACAGTGATGAGGTCAAAGCTGAAGACCCCTTCACAATGTCCTGTCAGAACAACAGTCACGTCACAAGTTTCAGTTCACAAGTTCAGTTTGTTTTTTACTCCGATAATAGTTTGAACTTTTTGTTTCTGCAGCATGTCAGTGTGACCCTCAGGGTTCACTAAGTGCCGAGTGTGACAAAGTCGGGGGTCAGTGCCACTGTAAACCCAATGTTATTGGCCGTAAATGTGATCAGTGTGCACCGGGGACGTATGGATTTGGGCCATATGGCTGCACTGGTAAGAGAATAAGCATTTTAATTGATATTTACATGAATAGGGCTGTCTTTGTTTTTTTATATTGTAAAAAAAAATTCTGGAATATTTCTCATTTCTCATTGTCCCTCTCTTCCTTTTTTCTGCCTTCAACAGTATGTGATTGCCACTCCCAGGGCTCTGTAGGGCATCAATGTGACCCCGTGACAGGCCAGTGTCCGTGCCAGCATGGGGCGACTGGCCGTCAGTGCTCTGAATGCCAGCCAGGTCAGTGGGGATTTCCAAACTGTAGACAGTGCCAGTGTAACGGCCATGCGGAGAGCTGTGACCTTGAAACCGGTGCCTGCTATGAGTGCAGGGACTACACAGCTGGACAGCTGTGTGAGAGGTGAGAGAACACTTAATGTGTTTAATACACAGACTAAATCAATGTTGACAAATTATATTTGGGTCACTGATTTATGTCACAAAGTGATGCATGCCCATGCAAAGAAGGGTGAAGCTGTCACAATCTGTATATTAAGTATGACAGATTATCGAAACATATTCCTTAATATGTAGATATTGATACGTTTATGTTAGAGACTGATTTTAAATGTTTGTACAGTAGTGTAAGATTTGCTGATTTCATTCTGCAGGGGTGCATTAACTGTAACAGTGATCAGTAAATCAGTATATTAGAATGATTGCTGAGGGATCATGACACTGAAGACTGTAATGATGCTGAAAATTCAGCTTTGCCATCACAGAAATAAATTATATATTTTAAACATATTCAAATAGAAAATAGTTTTTACATTTTTAATCGCAATAATATTTCACAATATTTTACTGTTTTTACTGTATTTTTCCTTGATGAGCATATGTAACAGTAAAAAAAAAAAGTACAAATTTGTAACTAAAACAGAAAAAAAGTACAAATTTAAATCCAAAAAAATTAAAAGCCAAAAAAATTAAAAGCCAAAATATTTATATACTTTTTATTTAACAAAAGGCTGTTTAAAATGTTATGTTTAATAAATAATAATTAATGTGTGGTAATACGCCCTGTAATAGGTGTAGGGATGTGTTTTAATTATTCTGTCTTTTCTTACTTTAGGTGTGTAAACGGTTTCTATGGTAACCCGATATTGGGTTCGGGCGAGCACTGCCGCCCCTGTCCATGTCCAGGACACCCTGACAGTGGACACTCCAATGGAGCTTCCTGTCAGCCAGACTATGCCTCCAACCAGATCCTTTGCCGGTGTGGTGCAGGATATGCAGGTAAACTAGCGTGACTAAATCAGTTTTCATTCTCATTGAGTACGTTTACTGACAGTGTCCTCTCTCAGGTCCTCGTTGTGATCGTTGTGCCCCTGGGTACTATGGTGATCCTGAGCAGCCTGGTGGGACTTGCTTGCCGTGCCAGTGCAATGGGAACATTGACCCCCAGAACCCAGAGTCATGTGACCCACGAACCGGCCAATGCCTCAAGTGCCTGTATAACACAGACGGCCACTCTTGTTCTGAGTGTAAACCAGGTTATTATGGGAACGCTCTCGCTCAGGACTGTAGGCGTAAGTACAGTGACTCTAAAACATATATATATTTATTTAAAAATGTATTAATGCATTCATTTATATATAAGTATGCACTCTATCTTGTCTTGCAGGCTGTACTTGTGTAACTGCAGGCACTGCAGAAGAGTACTGTACTGATGGAGTGTGTTACTGTGATAAACGGACTGGCCAATGCCCCTGCAAGGCAAACATCATTGGCCACAACTGTGACCAGTGCGCCCCCAACCACTGGAACTTTGGCTCAGACTGTGGATGTGAACCCTGCGAATGTGCCCAACCAAATGCCCTCAGCACACACTGCAACATGGTATGTCCAGTGGCATAAAGTATCTTTCTTCATCATTGATTCTGTATTTTATCAGGGTTAATATGTAAAAATAAACACATGGGTCAAGGTAAAATGGCATTATATGACTATATATTACAACAGGGGTGTTCAAATCCCCAAATGTGATGTAATATACGTGGCAAGTGTTTATTATCATGCATAAGCATCCAAATATTTATAGTGCTACTGAGCATGAAATTATATAAACGATATGTTTCTTTATTGTCATGACATTCTTATTTTGTTATCTCCTCACAAGAATGACGGGGTACAAGAGGAACAGGCAATAAATTACTTAGACATTAAATATATTATATGTACTGTACTTCTGAATTAACTTTTTTTTTAATTGCCAATATATACAAAATATTTTAAAAAATTACAAAAGTTTTTATTTAGAAAGGATGTATTAAATTAATCAAAAATGATATTTGAAGGTATTTAAAGTGTTACAAAAGAATTCTATTTCAAATAAATGCTGTTGTTTCGAACTTTATTTTCTTCCACAAGAACATTAAGCAGTTTTCATTATTGATAATAATAGAAAAAGTGTCTTGAGCACCAAATCAGTACATTAGAATGATTTCGGTAGGATCCCATCACAGTGAAAACTATATTAATGCATGCAGAAAATGCAGATTTGCCTCCACAATAAATAATAAAAATAAATAATAAGTTTCAAATGTATTAAACAATTGTTATAATATTTTACATTATTATTGTTTTTACTATTTTTTTTTAATTAATGCATTCTTGATAAGCATAAGATACTTCTTTCAAAAAAATTACATCCAAAATTAATGTTAATGTTTTTTTGCTAAATTAAAAAAAGCATTTCAATATAAAGATTTAAATTAAATTTAAACCCAGAATAGATATATATATACTACCATAAACAGTTGTAGTATGTTCTAGACTTACATTACAATCAAAGATGCTTTAGATTAATACATTTCTTGATTTATTAGAGTCTTGGATTTGAGTATGTTTTCATGGCTTAATGATTCTTTTCTGCTTCCCTTTATGCTTGTAGTTCAGTGGCCAGTGTCATTGTCAGCCAGGTTTTGGGGGGCGACAATGCAGTGAATGTGAGGCGTTTCACTGGGGTGATCCAACCGTGCAGTGTGAAGGTGAGTAGTGCACATACAGTACACTTACTCCCGTTTCTGCTCTGTGTCATATCATTATTCCTTTATCTCCCTCTGGTCAGAGTGTAACTGCCACCCTCTGGGGTCCGAGATGGCTCAGTGTGACCGCCAAACAGGAGCGTGTGTGTGTAAGCCGGAGGCTTCAGGACAACGCTGTGATGAGTGTGCCCGTGGCTTTACCGGAAACTTCCCCAAGTGCGTTCCCTGCCATCCCTGCTTCCAGCTATGGGATGATGCTGTGTGCATGATCGGCCGAGATCTGACCCACATCAAGGATGTCATTGCAATGATCCTGAAAAAGGGTGAGGTGCCCGGAGTCAGCGATAGCCGCATACGTGAACTGGAGAAGAAGCTTGCACAGATTCAAGACCTGATTCAAAATGGAGACCGAGAGGGAATCTATAACATGATAAGCCAGGCTATTGATGACTTAAGGTAAAGCTTGCACACAGTGACAGTGTAAATGTCAAGTAATGCTTAAAAATAATTTGTGTCACTTGCGTTAACACAGGTTACATTATCAATCTTTCAGTTCAGTTTTAACTGTGTGTTGTTTAGCAAATGCTACTTTATTATGCACCAAACATAAATTGTTAGTTGCATTGGCACTTTGGACTTTGGTTGCATGTTACATAAAGATAATTGTATTTTTTCTTCATTATGTGGATATGTTTTTAGAGCGGAGATAGCTTTGACTGATGGGCGTCTGATGGGTGTGAGTCGGGAGCTGAATGCGACGGCAGACCTTGACAATGCTCTGAAACGAAACCTAACTGCACTGGAGAAAGAACTGAAAGACTTGAATAACACACTTCACCGACTGCGCAAAGAGCTGGAGAACTACGTCACAGCTGGATTTGCAGGTAAAGTAGTATGTTTTGAGTTATGTTTGAGAAAAAAAAATGGAACACCACATTTTTTAAATTCAACATCTAAAATAAAAAAATACTCGATTACTTGATTAGTTTGTAATCTTTTAAGCAAAATTCCTTGTCTAAAATGACTTTCCTTTAAGGCCACACCATCAATGATAATTATATCGATAATATCAGCAGATGATTGTGATTTGTTTATTATAAGCTCGCTCTGCCAGTTTGTCATCTGCTGCTTTAAATGCTTTTCTGGTTATTAATTATTATATCAACTGAAGAAAAGAAAAACCTTTCTAAAACTAATTTTGCAATGATATTCTTCTCCAGTGCAAGCGATTATAGCCCTATTCTCATAAAATTAGGACATTTAGTTATTGTTCTTGGTGTAAAGTAAACCACACTTTACTATTGATGTCACTTAGATCACATGGACTGTTATTATTTAACAAACTAGCTTGCATTCTGCTTTCATATGTAAATCTACTTTTCACCATCCAGTCAATAAAACTGATGTCAAGTATTTTTGTGTGTTTCCTGTTTTTCTGTCACATATAAGTATATAATGAATTGTAAATTACACTTTTACTTTTTTGAACCCTTTCATTTTCCCAGAAAGTAAAACTACATTTCACTACATCTTCGTTAGAAACATTTAAGCGGTTAATGTCTTTTGTCGTTTTCGCTTTACAGAGCAGTTTGAAAACGTCCGCAAGTACTACCAGATTTCATTGAATTCAGAGCAGCGCTGTAATTCCTCTGTATACGGACCCCAGAGTCCTGTGGAACAGTCTGAAGACACACGTAACCGTACCGAAGCCCTGCTGAAAGAAAGAAAGGACAGCTACATTCGAACAGCCACTGCCAACAGTAAATCTTTGTCTGAACTGGAGGAAAAAACTCACGAGATTGACCAAAAACTCCAGCTCCTCAACAACAAGGTAGAGACTATGGGTAAAACCTTGGCTTGAGACCTGGAAGGGAGCATCATTAATCATTATCAGTCATGTATTCTTGTTTTTTCTTATGCTTTAAGGTATGTGGTGGTCATGGCAATGTTAGCGCCAACAGCAGCTGTCCAGATAGCCCCTGTGGAGGAGCTGGGTGTCGTAATAGCGAAGGTGTGCTGAAGTGTGGAGGGAAAGGATGCAAAGGAACTGTTGGTGCCTCATTGAAGGCCCTGGACAATGCTGATGATGTTCAGAAGAACCTGACCGCTACCAGCAAGGAGCTACAAAGCATTGCTAAAAAGGTAAACGGCTGTCTGTTTGAGCATGTGTAGTGCAGGCGTGCTTTTGAAAGAGCTTGAATAATCGCTGCTTATCTCTCAGCTCGAGGACATCTCTACACTTACCCAGGCTGTGAAGACTCAAGCGAGGGATACTCTTGATAAAGCCCAGGGCAAGAAAGAACTGTTTGAGAACTCCAACAAGATGCTCAAAGACTTCATTCAGAAGATTAGAGATTTTTTGAATGGCAAGTGGTTGTGATTGCATTTTCGGTGTTGTTTTTTTGTGCTGTGCGAAGAGGCATCAAAGCGATAGCTCAGACAAAAATGAGCATTTATTAACCATTAATGCATGACCTGTCATTTTAACATGTTCAATTATCATACATGACTAATTGTCATTTTTGGAAACAATAAAAAGCCTTTATTAATGCTAAAACTGATATATTCAGAGGAGGGAGCCGATCCAGAAAGCATTGAAAAAGTGGCCCAGCAGGTTTTGGCGATCTCCTTGCCAGTCAACAGGACCGTAATACTAGACATCGTCGAGCAGATCAAAGCCAACATCGCCAACCTCACTAACGTAGAAGGGGTGTTCAATCACACCTCAGAGCAACTGGCCAAAGTCAAGGATCTGCTTAAGAGAGCTCAAGATGCAAAGTAGGCGAGAGAGAACATTGCTCACTAAACACAGTATAGACAGAAATCCACATATAGCTAGTTTCATTTTGTGCATGTGATTTTGCGTTTGCGCAGGGCCCAAGCCGAAGGAGTGAGCGGTAATATCAATAAAACTAAAGAAGCAATTGAAACCTCTCAGAGTGCCATAAAAAAAGCTGAGAAGGAAATGACCACAGCCCTGGAAAATCTCAAGAATGCCCAGAACATCACTACCATGGTAAACCTTTATTATCTTTATCATAAGTGTTGAAAACCATCATACTTTTCTTTGTAGCATTATTGCATTGATGTTGAATGATAGTATAAGATTTGAATTAATGTGCTTCTGTCTCTTTCCCTAACAGGTTGACGACAAACTCTTTAATTTAGACAGCAACCTCATGGATGTGATGATGCGACTGACCAATTTGTCACAGGGAGTGGATTTATTGAAGAATAAAACTGAGCAGAACAGGGAGATGGCAAAAGATGCCAAAGCTCAGTCCGACAATGCAACTCAAGAGGCTGCTGGACTTCGAGAGGTGTGTGTGTGTGTGCATATCTAGTTATATTTTACAGCTTCTGCCATTAACATGTAATATTTCGTATGCATGTTTGTGTTTAAAAGGAACTGGTAAATGCAGAGAATCTGTATAAGAAACTGAAAGAGAAGGTGGACTCTGTGGGAGAGACAGGTAACTTTACCCAGAAAGCCATAGAGATGAAGAAGGAAGCAGAGGACTTGCTGAAGAAAGCCACCATGGGCATGGAAACCCTCAGAAGTATGTGTCCAAAATGCATTTAACATTTACTTTTTTACTTTCTGATTTTATGCTCAAATGCCAAGTTTTATTTATGCTGTCACATTGTTTTTCTGTGTCCCTCCTTTGAAGAATTGGAGAGGAAATTCAACAAGAATGAGCAGAAAATGCAGCGGCAGCGGGATGAATTGGCAGATCTGGAGAAAAACATTACAGAAGTCAGAGAATACATCAGAATAAAAGTCATGGGCTACAATAACTGTCAGTAGGAACTGTAAATAACTGACAAAAGCCTGAAATCAGACTTCAATTTATCTTCTCAGTTACCCTCTATGTGATTCATGTATTGTTCCATTAGAACCCAAATTTGTTATTCCATTATGAGTCAGCAGCTTCGTTACTTAATTGTTATGAAGTTGATGACAAACAAGTAAAGTACTCGGCCTTGTTGTTTTCCTACTAAATCGGTGGTTCTCTAAATGTTTCAAGTGTCGGAAGGCTGAAAAATGGACCGTCTACTAGCCAAAGTCTTATTTAACGTCCTATTCCTTTTTTTTTCACATTTTGTTTTTCACCAGTTTTCTTTTTCTGAACTGTTGTTTTGTTCATATTTTATTAAAAGACCGTTTGCTAGCTAGAAATTGTCTACATCCCCTAACAGAAACATCAGTTATTTTATTACTGTAATGTTGGTTTATTAATTTGATTCATATCAAATAACTCAGTACTGGTGCATTCTGTTATATATATATATATATATATAAAACAAAAAAAACACGAAATACACACACACACATATATATATATATATATATATATATATATATTTTTTTTTTTTTTTTTTTTTTTTTTTTTAGAAGACAATAATAAAAACAGACCTTAATTTGAGAACCACTGTACTAAATGAACTGCAGACCAACTGTTGTATAGCCTAGTGGCCAAAAACTACCACTCAAAAGTTTGGGGTCAGTAAGATTTTTGGAAAAGAAATTAAAACTTTTATTCTTCATGGCTGCTTTAAATGAACAAAAGTGACAGTAAAGACATTAACCTGAAATATCCTAAAAGGCTGTTGAAAAATCGCTTGCACACACTAAAAGTCCTTTGCACAATCTGACATGTGCTTAATATTGAACTGGAAATTAGGTGCTGGGCGTCCAGCCAGAGGAGAACTGGCCCCAACTAAGCCTGGTTTCTCCCAAGATTTTTTTTTCTCCATTCTCTCATGGATGGGGTTTTGGATCCTTGCTGCCTTGTTGATCCTTGTTGAGGGGGCTCCTAATTTCTAGTGATCATCATCGTTTTGATTACAGAGACCGTCTCTGTTCTGCTATTTGAAAATGTTCAGTGATTGATTAATCACTTTTAATATTAATTTAATATTAAAATATTATTTCACAATATTTCTAATTCATACATCTTTGCAGCCTTAAGATAGCATAAGAACCTACGTTCAAAGTGTAAAAAATCTTACTGACCCAAACTTTTGAACTGTACTTAATTTAAACACAAAAGTGCCTAACGTCATATTTTTAATTGTTGTGTAAAAGACATATGTGAACGCATTAAACCTTTGATATGGAATTCAAACGTTACTGTTTTGTTTTATTTAAATGCAGAAAAAGCCTCAATTCTTTTATGTACTACATCTGTAGTACATGAGGGGGCGCTAGAGAATGCAGAAAAAAAGTGGGCCATTTTACTATGAAACATAATATCAGTCTTCATGTTTTATGGTTCTAATGCATATTTCCGAATCTCAGGATTGTTTTTAGCATTATATATTGCACCTTTAAAGTTGTGGCTATCATCCTTCCTGTGTCTGTTTGTGTAGTAGACCATGTTCATTTCTGTGGAGTAATCCTGTCTGTGTTTGGATCAGTGGCTTTAGCTGACCTTGAGCTTTGATTCTTCTTTGATTTGTCTTCTCCCAATAGTCCTGTACTATAATGTACATTGTTTCATAGATCACTTGAGTAATATATACTCTTACAAGTACAAAGAATAGACACATAAATACATATTTACTGGTGGCTAGGACTATGTTTTGTCAGCATTCTGTCTGGTGTTTACTGTAGTTTAGAGACAGGCTTTGTGTTGTGTACTGTCAAAATTGTGATATTTCATTCAATTTAACGATCTTATTGGCATTATATAATGGATTCATTTTTATGAGTATAAATAAAGTGATAATAAAGTGCTGCTGACCAAATCTAGCTTTTTTTCTTTAAACCTGGCTTGGTTATATCAATAAAACCATTTTGTGAGCTGTATTCCCATAACCAGACAATGTTGAACATGACAGTCTTTCATTAGTTGTTTGCATGAATATATATAAATTGTTGCTTGTTTGTTTGTGCAGTTTTCCTGAACCTAAATCTAAAACGAGCACATTGTGTTAAATACGTTTTCCGAAGCGCGTGCATTCCTGTTCGATTTCGCGCGTTCATGTGGGCGCTACGGAAAACAAGAGATGGATTATTTTTCACAAATGACTCTCTGTGGCGTTGTCTGAGGACTGTGGCGCTTTACCTCTCGAATCCAGTGCGGGATTTCCACAGGTCATTTCCACGGCTGTAACAGGACTTCAGAAAGTCCGTCTGACTCTGATAGCTCTCAATGGCTTAAAGAACAGCTTGACCATCGCGAAAATCAGAGGAAACATGATGTGAGTACGCGCTTCCAGCATTATTAAATACATACCCATGTTTGTGTTTTATTACTGGTATTGCTGAAGGTTTTATATGACACTTTGTCTAGCAGTTGTATATGATAAGCTGAAGTTGTGTGACAGCTCATTAGTGATTTTCATATTTTAGAGGCGCGCGGCTGTTGAAGGGAGCTCAACATAAAGCCATGCGCGCTCTACCCTTACTGTTCATCTGTGGTAAGTGTAGCATGAATCACACAATCCTGTAATGTCTATGTGCAGTTATTAGAGCAAGGCTTTCCAATTAGTTATATTTATTATTGTTTTGTTTTGTTTTGGTTGTTATGGGGCAATTGTCGCTCCTAATTTTTATAAGTTACTCCTTTTGAGAGACAGAGCTGATTTTTAGAGGTTTATATATTACATGTGACCCTGGACCACAAAGCCAGTGATTTTGTAGCAGATTTTTCTTTTATGCTAAAAAAATCATTAGGTATCATTAGGTAAATCATTAGGTAAGTAAAAATCATGTTCCATGAAGATATTTTGTGAATTCCATACTGTAAAATGAAATAATTATAATCAAAATAAAATTTTTGATTAGTAATACACTTTGCTGAAACTTTATTTGGACAACTTTAAAGGGGATTTTGTCAAAATTTCTTTTTTTCACCCTTGGATTCCAGATTTTCCAATAGTTGTATCTCAGCCAAACATCTCTGTCCTTTCCTAACAAACCATATCAATGGAAAGCTTATGACTGGGTTTGTGGTCCAGGGTCACATATATAAGTTACATCTTCTATTTATCCATCTATTAAATATATTCCATATTCGGTTTTATATTAACAATTTATTTTGATCTGCATGTTTATAATTATCAAGTGTGGTAGACGGATTAACTCTATGTATTTGAATATCCATGTACTTTTTAGGCAAAATGTGTTTGAGCCACAAGTCTTCCTTACCATATACCTTACTCTTATATTATAGATGTTTGAACTCATACATTCTTTGCATTTAGATGTGTACGGCCGTGTTTAATCATTCACCGAATGTTTTTGTGCCAGACCCCATACAAGACCCGTGAATCATTTGCACCTGCTTCTATAGCTGAAGTCTGTATTGATGTCTCAGTAGACAGTTCAGTTGACTTGTGGCGCTCCACACTAAAACTGAGTCTGAAGTGAGGCTCTTTCTCAAAGGTCTCCAGCCAATGTTATTACCACCCTCCGGCACCCAATTAGCTTTTTTCCTCTGTCTGTCCTGTTAAAGCTGAAACAAATTTATAGACACACTAAAAGGGAAACAAGAGGTCAGCAGGTTACAGAGAGGCCATTGAATTAGTAAATGAGAGTTCTTCATTCATTGAGTTTGTTTCATCCTTGTTCTTTGATGAATTAAGCACACTTTTGGGAGATGAGACGCTAAATCAGCTCAGTCGGGGTTAACTGACCTTCACGTTCCTTTTTCTCTGCCCTTTCTTCCTTTTAATCCATGGTTTTAGAGTTTGACTTTAGGGATTTCTGAAGGACCTTGAGTGGGTTTGTGATTAGAAATAGCATATACTGTAGCTTCCTCCTTATTACTTCATATATATACAGTATATTTGCTATTTAGTTTAAATGAATGGGCTTTTTTGAGATTGGAGGGAATGTTTGAGTTCCATTGAACATTTTCATTTAAAAAAAAAAATATGAAGGGTTTTATTCACTGTGCCTTTTAAAGAGGCTACAAGGTTAAATTCTAGTTTTGCACATATACTGCTAAGAGTCACAGTCTCAACTCAAAAGTTGTCATTTATATTCATGACCTTGCTCATTATATACTGTCTCCTCAGTACATTTGTGTTCCATATCTTTCTTTATCATTTAGTGTTACTGTCCAGCTGTCCTCCGCTGTAAGTTTTGTGTAGGTGATGGGCTGCAGAGCTCAACAGGAGCCTCTGTGTCTGCTAGGATTGATAAAACTGGAGAGAATGTGGAGGTGTTGGAGGCAGAGCAGTGGGAGTGTTATTTTTGGTGAGGCTCTAATGAAAGTAGCAGGCTTGTAGGAGGAGATGCTCTTATTTAGTTCCTGTCACATTTACCGTCTGCTGCCTGTCTGAGTTTCATTTTGTGACTCTGACAACATTGTCCGCAGACAGCCAAGGTTGCCTGTTAATGCAGACAGAATTAATTCAAGTCAGTTGTGCCTATTAGTAGCAAGATTGGTCTAAAAGGTAGAACTGCTTTTTGGAAAAGATGCTCAAAGGATAATAAGTAAGGAATAATTGACAACAGACTGTAAGTTATGGAAAATTAATGTGCAGCCTGGTTGGTAATGGTTAGTCAGTTGTTATTGAGTGATTTCACTGGTTTAAATAAGTTTCTTTGCATATCTGCCTACAGTTAAAAAAGTTGCATGGAAATATATATATATATATATATATATATAAGTGCTGTCAAGCAATCAGTCGCAATTAAATACATTTTTTAAAAAAAGGTTTTGTTTGCATATGTTTTTTTGTTTGTATACTGTGTATGTGTCTATATATATATACAGTGGGTACGGAAAGTATTCAGACCCCCTTCAATTTCAATTTTTCACTCTTTTTTTCCTCTTTGATGTACACACAGCACCCCATATTGACAGAAAAACACAGAATTGTTGACATTTTTGCAGATTTATTAAAAAGAAAAAC
>JAUMHQ010000089.1:8038896-8049609 GCA_032361165.1 Enteromius paludinosus | reverse complement strand
TGCCATA
This sequence comes from Enteromius paludinosus, assembly GCA_032361165.1. Lineage (NCBI taxonomy): Eukaryota > Metazoa > Chordata > Actinopteri > Cypriniformes > Cyprinidae > Enteromius > Enteromius paludinosus. The sequence goes on along the minus strand of JAUMHQ010000089.1, from coordinate 8,049,602 downwards.
AAGCCCCGACTGGTGGAGGGCTGCAGTGATGGTTGACTTTCTACAACTTTCTCCCATCTCCTGACTGCATTTCTGGAGCTCCATCACAATGATCTTTGTGTTCTTCTTTACTTCTCTCACCAAGGCTCTTCTCTCCTGATAGCTCAGTTTGTCCAGACAGCCAGCTCTAGGAAGGGTTCTGGTCGCCCCAAACATCTTCAATCTAAGGATTATGGAGGCCACTGTGCTCTTAGGAACCTTAAGTGCTGCAGAATTTTTTTGTAACCTTGGCCAGATCTATGCCTTGCCACAATTCTATCTCTGAGCTCTTCAGACAGTTCCTTTGACCTCATGATTCTCATTTGCTCTGACATGCATTGTGAGCTGTAAGGTCTTATATGGATGTGTTTGGCTTTCTTAATCAAGCCCAATCAGTATAATCAAACACAGCTGGACTCAAAAAAAAGGTGTAGAACCATCTCAAGGATGATCAGAAGAAATGGACAGCACCTGAGTTAAATATATGTGTGTCAAAGCATAGCAAAGCAAATACTTAGGACCATGTGATAAATATATATAAATACACACACACACATTGTGTATTTTTAAAACTTTAATTGCATTTACAATTATATATTTATTTTAAGATCCCTTATATTATGAAATAATATATATTTTATATATATATATAATTCCATGAATTGACCCAAAATTCACTAACACTGGCCCCTGGCCAGCAGATGATCTTTACTATAGAGCTTGCTTTCCCTTCCAGTTTGTTCATTTGTAGTGGCAAAAACTTGTGAAATTAGAACTTAATTTTACCTTTTACACATCACATTTATGATTACATTTTTAAAACCTATGGCCAACCAGCATTAAAGCCATCTAAGACCCTAAAATTCAATCATAGTCTTTCTCCAAAAAATCATGAATAATCCATTCAAGCTGTTTCTTCAGAAAGAGAGAAAAAACATGAAATAAAAAGCCTTGATGAAAAGAACATGAAACGCTGTAAAGAACCTTTGTTCATAATTTTAATCTAAAGGCAAAGCTTTGGTGCGAGTGGAGGAAAGGAAACTGCAGAAATCCCTTTTTGACTCTCCTACTTTCAGTCTCTTTCTTCTGCTTGTTTGCTTTGTGACTTTTTTCATTCCTCTGATGTGTGCTGGGATCATACGTCCCCCAGTGAACAGCTGTGTGGTGGGGACACAGGTAGGCTGATCTATTGAGCTGCCTCAATGCTGTCGCTGCCGAACACAGCAGAACCCTGCACTCCACAACAATGGGGCAATACGATGCTTTGATAGAGCTTTGAGGTGACGAGGAGGAAAAATAGAAGAAAGGATGAACACTGGGGGTGGAGAGGTGGTGAAATGAAAGGGGAAGAAACGAGTCTGTTTATGTGAGTAGAGCTGAATAAGATTTCTCCCTTAGGGAAGAATTTCTAAAGAGAGATAGAAAGAGAGTCGTTGGATTGGATATCAAATACAAGTAGCAAACTTAGTGAGAAAACAAAGTGGATTTTTAAAAATTACAATTCTGTTCAAAATTGTTTCCACTTTTTTCCCTTCACTAGAGCTTTGAAAAATAAGGACAGGCTAGTTTTTTTTTCTGAACAAATAATTCAGGATGGATTTGTGGTCTGAACTTAAAGAAATGATTTTTTCACAGATTAAAGCACTTTTCTCACATTCTCTTACATTTTGCATACTTTCTCTGTCCTTTGACCTTTTCCTTGAATAGTGTCAAATTTCATGCTTACTCCAGATGTGGAGGTGAGTGTCACAGCTGCTGTATATACCTCCATATGTGACTTTTCCGGATGTGAGTGCTTTAACAGACTGTCCTGAGGGGAATGAAAAATGATCTCATCTCTCATGCAGGTTAAGGGAAGGTGTGGAGCACATTGCTCAGTTTTACCTGCTTTCCCCAGAGTACCTGCCATTCTTTACAATAAGTTTTAATTTCTTGACCTTAGCTAATGCATTTATACAAATGTAATACAACATTTATTGATGGGTTAACGTTAATTAACTAAGCTAAGCTAAAGATAGCTTAGAGTTGTCTTAAAATGGCATTATACTCTCATTTTTGCATAACTACTCTCAACCAGTATTACACAGATTGCGCAGTTGTGTGAATGGATCTATCAGGGCTGTAACTGTTTTGGTCAGAGGAGGATTCATAGCAGGAGGAGCGCATCTGGAGCTGGGGTGTATGTGAATGTGTGACCGGAGAGAAGCTAGATATGACAAGAGCTGGAAATAGCACTTGGGTTAGAGGAGAGAGAGCAGACTTTGAGACTGGGCAGTGGGCTCCAAATAGCAGACACCTCTCGTCAGACTAACTAGACTCACAGTGCCAAAATAAACTCAGTGGAAAGGGAGTAACAAAAGAAGGAGCAATATCCTGTATCCACATGGATTCTCTATATTTCACATTTGCCCACAAGGGCATCTCAATGCTGCATCATCATTACTGTCATCATGTGTAGCTGAGCTGTGACAGTGGTCAGGACGGGGAGGAATCAGTCATCATTTTTTTTCATCTGTCACAATTTCCAGCGGGAGTCCCTCATTGTTTCCACCAGAGGGCATTTCAGCCAGAGCTGCACCCCGCTCATGAACTGCATTCACCATCATCCCGCATTCCTGGAACTGATCACACCCACACCTGCACCTCATTACCACACCCACATACTGATTGTGCACACACATAAAAGCCAGACCCAATCGCCAAATCTCCGCGAAGTCTTGATTTGCCCTGGCTTTCATTTCCGTGCCTTCCTTGCTGTGTTTGTTTGCCCTTTTATTTTTATTTGTCTGTATTCAAATTGTTTTCTACCTGGCCCGAAATCTGCCTGTGTACCTCGACTTTGATTCTGTGTAGTCTCCATTGCACTTGCCGGTATCTGACCAAGGCTGTACTAGTTCTCTATAAAAAGCTGCAAATGGATCTGCATGCCTCTGTTTCCTCTGTTACAAAAGACTTCGCCAATACAGGATCCAGCAGCTTCTCCAAGAGACTTTTGCCAGGTATGGACCCAGCCGAATGGCTCATCAGCTTGAGACAGAATCAGCTAACTATTGAGGGGTATGTTTCGTAACTCTGCGTCCTTGCAAATCAGGTACCATTTGAAGAAGATTTCGTAAAAACTGTGTTCCGGTTCTAACTTATTGAACCCATCAAATTCTGGTTGCCTGAAGGGGTGTTTTCCTGCAGTCTTCAGAACTTTATTGAATATGCCCTCATTCTGTCCAGTTCTTTACTGTTCGGAGGAGGAGTGTGACCCTGGCGTTATGTCGGTGCCTGATACACTGGACACTGCCGTGTGAGTTCCTCAGCCTTCACGGATGTGTTCCAGAGCATCTTGGACACGGCATTTGAGGACAACGGGGCCTTCTCCAGGCGTACGAGACTGGTTTCCTGCTTGGCCGATTCCCCAATGAGGTCATTGAGGGCAGCGGGCATCTTTAAGACTCCTACAACAGTTGTTACTGAGGCTGCAACTCTTTCCACTGTGCTACCGGTTATGGCAGTAGCCATTTTGAGTGTGTGGGACGCATACTGCTCGCCAGAGGCCTCAGCTGTCTGCATTTCTGTCCCAGAACCCCAGTCCGAGCCAGCACATGCTGTAGAACCTCCCAAGGTTCTGCTGGTGGCTGCACAACCTCCAGAGATGTTGGCTCCATCTGTAGCTGCTCTGGAGGCCCCACTCCCGGAGTTGTCGGCAACTCCCACAGGGTGTTTTGGGGGCTGCACGACCTCCAGAAATGTATTTCCATGGTAGATTCTCTGGAGGTTCCTCCAGTGGATGCACAACCCCTCAGACTAACTGAGAGGATCCTCAAGAACGTTGTCCATGGATCCTCAGCCTCAGTAGTCATGGTCACGGAAACCTCTAATGACCTCTCAGCCTGCCCTGTTCACCCTGTTAGGGCACCCTGATTCACCCTGGTGTCCTCCGGTATCGCCCTGGCTTCCTGCTCTGCTTTGGGGATCCGTGTCTCCACCCGCTCCGCCCTGGAGAGCCTCATTGCCGTCCACTCTGCCCCAGAGGGCAACCGCTTTCCCTGCTACACCCTTGAGTGCTTCAGAGACGTCAGCCCAGCCCTAGAGTGCTTCTGTTCTGTGTGCACCACCGTGGGTCCCTCTCTGCCTGCACCGCCGTTTTCCCGTGTGCCTTTACCTCTGCTCCCAGGTAAAAATAAGAAATGTTTTTTTAATGAACCAAATCAGCATATTGTAATGATTTTTGAAGGGACATGTGATGCTGAAGACTGGAGAAATGACTTAAATTTTAAATTATATTCCAGTTGATAGCATTTTAATATTTAATTTTCACTTTAGAGTTTTAAATATTTGGATTTTTGTTACATTTCACAATATTGGGATTTGTGCTTTTATCAAATGACTGCAGCCTTGATTATTTTTATAATATCCACATTCAAAAATCAAAAAAGGCAAAAAAAACCCTGATTTGAATAATTCCAAATGCAAAAGATCATCCTACATTTGTAATACTCAAGTTTTAACCAGTTGGTAATGCGCTGAATTAAACTATTTGCTAATGCTGTAGATCCAAAACAATACTTTTTAACTAAAACATTTTGCACAATGACATTTGGGATGATTTAAATGAAAATTTAGAATTTAAAACAAAGCATATATGCATATTTGTACACTTTATAGTCATCATACTGAGTGGAACATATCCGAAGTGAGGAGAAAATCCCTCAATACTAGAATAGTAGAAGAGTTTTTGATTACATTTTATTTTTCAATTTCTTTTACGTTTGATTTAGATCTGGGGAGAAAGATTTGTCACACCGGGAGGGTCAGACAGTCTGTGTGGGTAGAATGTATATAGGAGTACTGGCTCCTGTCCATCTATCCATCCCGGGTTAAATTTGTTCCCTTCTCCTAGAGAATACTTACTTCAGGATAATATTTTCTGTATTTTGTCAACAGGTGTACAAATAAGTGGAGGAAGAGTCTCTAAATGTGTATGTCAAAGATTTTAAATCTAAAATGCTGTTTGCTTTTGACATGCACATGGTAGTTTGTGTAGTGACTGCTCTGCTCAGTATTTGTGTAAAAGCCCTGCTAAAAAAAAAAATGTTTCAGAGGGCCCTTGCTTCTTAATGGACTATTTAGGAAGTGACCGGCTGTTTTCTGTCACTCAGCTTCTGAAGAATGTGCGGTGTTAGTGTCACTTTTTCCCTTCTCGTCACCAGGATTAAAATGGCTCTCTGGGGTTAGACAGGCACAAGGAGGTGATTCTCTGCCTTTCTTGGTTTGGGAACAATCTCCCTCTGAAAGCTGAGAGGGGCAGAGATGCAAGAGAATGAAAAAGTGGGGCTCTTGACAAAGCGGACAGTCCCAGCTGTGATAATCCCTACCTGGCTCACTGAGCCAAACCCTGACCAGCAGAAACTGAAGACAACAGATAAAAGAGGGAGGGGGGTTATTAGATTTACAAGAAAAAAATATATGAAACGTGCAAGAGACTGAATGTGTTTAAGAGAGGGAAGGCGTCTCTGGGTCTTACTAGGAGACTAGCTCAGAAAGGCCAAACAGCACACCAGAGAGCATCATGGGATATGGCCGCCAAGCAGTGTGGCTGTGTTTTCAGAGATATAGATAACACACTTTGCCCTATACACCAGACAGGACAGTACGGCACTGAGACTGAATTTGTCTATTCTGAGTCAGTGAGCCTTGTCAGGACAACAGCACAGTCCCCGCTTATTTGCCGCAAGAAAAATCAGCCAAAGCTGACGCTGTTACAGACTTCAGAGTATTTATGTTCGACAAAGACAGTATATTCTTCTTGTAAAAACTTCTGTCTAAATAAACTCCCCTTATCATATTGTATGATATCTAGAGCCTGATCTGACTGGTTGTGTTTGTGTCTGTCTTTTGATCTGTCTCTCCATATATGTCTGTCTGTGTTTATCTATCTATCTACTGTATCCATCTGGCTGTCTGTCTGTCAAAAGTTAAGAGTTGTTAATTTCTCAGTACACATTGATTGTAATCGGTACATTCTGTTCAACACAATAATGGTAAAGATTTGACGTATTTCTGAAACAGCTACCTTGGCTTGGCTTGGTCTTGTCTGTTTCAATCTCCTCAGTGAGTACAGTAAGGCAACAGCAGGTCTTTGTTAGCTCTGAGGTATGTCTGCCGTGCCAGCTGTCCTCCCACATTCCTGAGAGCTTGTCCATGTAAGGCAAGAGCAGAGAGTGGCACACACACTGACTGAGGGGCAGCTTTCTCCAAGAAACGCTCTGACATAGTATAAACTTGTATATTTGACACATGGTTTAAAAATACAACAACAATATGGACTCTAAGCAGCTAAATGAGAAACCATTTCCATTTGTCAATCCCATAAGTGAATGATTCTTCCTTCATCCGTGACTTTATTTTGCTCTTGCCACCTGTTGATCTCGTAGAGCCAAAAATATTTAAAAGGATAGTGTACTCAAAAATCCTGTCATTATTTACCCATGTGCTGTTGTCTATATTAAAAGTCAGTGTGGTCCAAAGCAGCACTAGACCCCATAACTTGAGACATTTTTCCATATGTTTTCTTTTGTCTTCCACCCAAAATACATCCAGGTAAAACAGTGTGGGTGAGTAAATTATTAATATTTGGGTGAACTATGAAACTTCTTTGCCTCATACTCACATTGAAGCTTTTTCTGCCCATGATTTAGCTCCTGTCCACTTTCTCACTGTTTCGTGGTTCAACACACTGCCAGAAAGATTAAATGTAATACCAGTGAAAGATTAGTAATTGCATTTGGTGTATCTGGAAATATCTGGTTAGCTGTCCTGTCTGTAAGGGGGGAAGAAAAGCTGGTTTTGAGGCATTTTCCCAACAGCTCCTGCAGTTTACTGTAAGGCTTTATTTTGGAGTTTGGCTCCAGGTGGGTGTGGATGTGTGATGTTACTTGTGTGTGTGTATATTTGGTGGCAGACGGGTGAGAGATGGTACGGTGCCAGACAGACGCAGCTGTCTTGTGTTGACGACACAGATCTCTGATGGGTAAATGCTGTAAACAAGAGTTTTCCCAGGCTCTTCAAGTTCATTCATGTGACTACGCTTTCCTAATTCTCTTTGTGCGTTAGTTTACATTTGATTTCTGAGGCTAAAAGCTAAAAACCTACCATCAAGACAAATTAGGCACATTTCAATGCATGTGTGTATCACAGAACCTGTCTGAAGCAGTCCCGACTTTCTTTACTGCAAATCTCAACATCATCTCACAGAGGGTTTGTTTGAGACACTGGCAGGAATGTTTAGCAGCTGTTGGGTGTTGTAAAAGGTTATTCTGATACTTCAAATCTTTTAACTGCTGTCTCTCTTTCTCTCTTATTAAAGCTACACATCCAGATCCAGTTGTTAAATGTGGCTGCAAAGCGCGTACATGTTTCAATTACTAGGGCTAAAGACATCAAATCCTGATACTTTTGAGCTCTTTAATGTTAATGTATTAATTTAGTGTATTTTTTTTCATTATATATACAGTCCACCAGTTGTTTTGCTCCATGCAGAGATTTGATCTCGCTATCATCATCTGGTCTCTCTGAATGGCATGAAGTAGCAGAACAAACGAACTGTGGCAAGGTCTCCAAGATGATTTAAGAAACCTACCTGCAAAGCTACAGTACTGTTAGAGGTTTTAGGAAAATGAGGATGTTGTCAAAAGTAATGCCATACATTTTCTTTGTCAATTAATGTCTAATTAACTAAATCATATCAACATTTGGTGTGACCATCCTTTGCGTTTAAAGCAGCTTTAAACCCTATCAGGGAGCTTTGCAGGTAGGTTTCTTGAAGACGTTGCCACAGTTCTGGATTTCTCACTTTGTTCTGTTTCTTCGTGTCAATCCAGACAGACTGTATGATGATCAGATCTCTGTGAGGAGCTTGTGCAAACAAAAATCTCACCGGATTATTACAATTAATGGTAGAATGAATGTTTGGAAATGTAAACTTATAAATCCTACTGACGCACTACAGCAAAAGATAGAAAAACTGTCTTAAAACCATATTTTAGCTGGTGAAAATACTAGTGTTCTTATAATATTGGCCACCCCTGTACTAAATTTCCCATCATACTAAAAGAGCGATGCTGCTTCTCACCACCACAGTCTAAAGAGACTTTTTGTGGAAACTTGGCCTTTGCGGAGCATTAATGGAAAATTTGCTTGAGTTCTGTTTACCAAAACTGGCAGGAGATTGAAGATTACATGTTCAATTTTTTCTTGCAAACTGAAGGTTTTAGTTGAACAGCATTCAGATAGAATCATCGTCATCATGCTTTTGTTTCTTTGCAAGTCCTGTCAGGGGCCAGCGCCCAGGAGCCTGATCTTGCCCACGGCTGTGCCCATGGAAGCTGTTACCCTGCAACCGGTGACCTCTTGGTGGGTCGAGAGATGAACTTAAAAGCTTCCTCCACCTGTGGCCTTCGGAGGAGAGAACCCTACTGCATTGTCGGCCATCTGCAGGTAGAGCCGACACCAGTTCTTCACCAGACACATTTATACACACACTGTGTTTGTGAAGAGCTGATCCTTTTCATTTTTGACCCTTCACCTTATTTAGGAAGAGAAGAAGTGTTTCCACTGTGATTCAAGGCGACCTTATGATCCTTATTCCAACCCCATGAGTCACCGCATTGAGAATGTCATCACCACCTTCAAACCACACCGCAAGAAGTCCTGGTGGCAGTCTGAGAATGGTGAGGGAGCAAGAACTTAGTTTTTAAGCTTTTTGCACTTCATAAGAAACAGATTTAGGTCAGGGTTGGATCTACTGTACACATCCACCGCAGCTCAGCCTAAGCCAACTATCAATGAATGCATCCAGAGAGCCATATGTGCTAATCTGCATCTTCAGTGATGTTTTGATGGAAATCCACACATCCGTTTGGTTTCATTTGTCAAAAGTAGAGTAATATGTTGCCAGGATATTTGATTGCCTCTCTGAGCCCTCCAAACCCAGCTGCTTGGCGAGGACTGGAAACACTTCACATGTATTATTAGAAGGTTGATGTTTAGGGCATCTATTAATAACACAGGAGCTGAGGGAGAGAGATGCATGCACTAAGAATGAAGTCCAGCGCTGGGGCAAATTAGCCTAAAACAGTTGGTGTTTGGGGTCAGAAAAATTTAGTTGAAAAAAAATCATTTGATCAAAAAAGGTGTAAAGACAGTGTTTTTTAGTTTTAATCAGATCATTCTGAAAGGAAATGTATTATAGTTTCTGCATAAATATTAAGCAGCATAAAAATAAATGTTTCTTGATCACCAAATCAGCATATTAGATTAATTTCTGGAGGATCGTGTGACACTAAAGACTGGAGTAATGATGCTTTTTAAATTATGTTTTAAAATATATGAAAGTCGAAAAAAATGATTTTGATCAAATCCTTTCAGGTCATTTATTTCTTTTAATGCAAATAACTTTTTGTTCTAAATTAACGACTTAAATGTAAAAAACTACTTTTTGCAGTACTACGATGAAGACTGATATCCAGAATGGAAGTATGTAAGAGTGCAGAAATAGAGGAAGGTTGTTAGCTGACTTGGGTCGGATGTCCAGGCTCACCCTGACACACTCCCTAAACCCTGCAGTATTAGAGATAATTACAGACACGGCCTGCTGCTGGCATACTCACAGAGAGAATAAGAGAGGGAAACAAAACTCTATTAGAGCAGAACATGGAAGATTAAACAGATGACAGAAGGACAGAAAACTTCAAGAGATGCAGAAAAAGCTGCAGGCTAATACCTGAACCTAATGCACTCTTAGCATTTATTGTTTACTCTGCTAAGTGCACTTGTGGGCTGCAGTGTTGGGTGCTGGGGAGTAACTAACTAAAAATAGCAACGCTAACTATATTTTCCACAGCATGATAGTTATCAAGGCTATCTTTCTGCCTTTAATTTTACGGACATTTACGTTAGCCAAAACACAACCCCATTACCAAATACTGCGCTTGACTTTTCTACTTAAATTAGCTTAACATGGCAAGCTACTTAAATTATATTTAGATCTTATATGTCATTTTATTTCAAATAATTCCTCTTTACATCTTAATAGAGTTCCTTTTATAGTTTAAGAGAGTGAAACCCCTTTGTGTCAGCCGTGTGTCTCCTCAGTTAAGGAATTAATTATGGGTGTTCACAGGAAATGGTCACTATTTTTTGCTCATGGTCGCTATGGATTCAGTGACTTTTCTGTAACAATGTCGTATAATGAACAGTAGATCGGTTGTTCAACACTTGTAGAGTATGTCTCACAAATGAAACCCTGTCATGACCCCTGTATCGATATCGAGGGGACACTGGATATGGTCATTTTTTACATAAGAGAGATGTTATTTTTTATCAGTGACTATATGCCAAGATTTGGTCCTAAACTAGTTTGCTCTACAACTTAACTTGGTCTAATGTTTAACACTGTTATTGGAATTTTTGTTTATATATATATATATATATATATATATATATATATGAAGAAAAAGTTGTATGATATATATATTCATCAAAAGTATAATAAAAAGGCCAGTTTCATAATAAAATAATAAATATTAAAATATGTACTTAGATATTTAATTTAATTTAATTTAATAATTTAATTTAATTTAATTTAATTTAATTTAATTTAATTTAATTTAATTTAATTTAATTTAATTTAATTTAAT
>JAUMHQ010000089.1:8003385-8038513 GCA_032361165.1 Enteromius paludinosus | reverse complement strand
TAATTTAATTTAATTTAATTTAATTTAATTTAATTTAATTTAATTTAATTTAGGGCCTATAATGTACCCTATTATTATTTCACTCACTATTATGTATCCTGTTTGTGGAAACTGCCTTTTGTCTATATTTCTATAGTGTGCATATATGTTTTAGAAGAAAATAACAGGTGTTCTTCATGAGTAGTGTTTTTCATGGCTCTTTGGCATGTGTTCTGGATTGAGGCTTAACGACTTCCTCCACCAGCCAAACACTGAAACATGTATTGAAAAAACAGCAAGTCATTCAGTCGATTTCCTTTGTGCTCCACTTCACCTTTGCTGGCCTCTCTCCCTCATTCTCTTCAGCTCTGGTACAACCTGTATCTCTTTTCCTCAACGTCCTTTCCTTCCTGTTTAGCTGTTGATTATGAAACGCAGGTTAAATCCAGCAGTCAGACAAAGGGCCGCTGCAGTGGACTGAGTTGCAGCTTTGTAATGGTAAAGCAGGGAGGCACAGGTGAGCTCTATATGGTGCCAGCTCCGCAGAATACAGACCGTCTGTTGCTCCAGATGAATAATGAACTGTCAAAGTAAGAGCTGAACAGAACAAAAGGAGATTGTTAAACCATCCCATCTATTTCTAGCTCTGCTCAGTCACTGTAGGACACTGAGTTTGAATGTGCATATTGTTGTGCATTGTTATTCGGAGTAAGTCAGATAAAGTGGTTCAGGAAGGAAAATATATGATCTCGTTCACTGCAGTCGCTGCGTTGTTATTAAATAAATGTTCATAGGCTTTTAGAAATTGCTGTGTCTGAGAATTTACTACTATTTGGCATTACAGAATGTTTTGTTTCAGAAAGTAAAATAATAATCACAATCTGTTTGAACTTTGAAGTCATTGAAGTTGTGAAAATATTGAACTAATATATAAAAATCTTATGCACAGGAATGTGTTTAAAAAAAAAAAAAATAAAAGTATATATATATAAATGTAGATCATAAAATATGAAAATATTATTTAAATGTAAATAGGAAACATAAAATACTACTAATTAAATGACCATAAGAAAGTTTGCAGTTTTATTTAATTAATAATTAATTATGAATATATAATGAAATAAAATAGAATGAAATAAAATGACAAAAATGGTCAGTGGAGCATGTACTTGCATGTCCACTGCTTAGTAGACAAACTAAATAAACAAATATGTGTGTGAAAAATGTGTTATGATGGTATGTTTTCATCAAAAGTACAATAATAATAATACGCCACGGTATTAAAATAAAGTAATAAAATATCTGACATGAAATGATTAATGTCTTCTCTCCTCAGGAAAGTCTGATGTTTACCTTCAGCTGGATCTGGAGGCAGAGTTTCACTTTACTCATCTCATCATGACTTTTAAGGTAAGAAAGTTTTTTCATTTAAGAAATCACCCTTGAAACATTCCAAAGTGACCTCAAATTGTCAGTTGTTTTTGTACACAGACTTTCCGTCCGGCGGCCATGTTGATTGAGCGATCTGCAGATTTTGGCCGAACCTGGCAGGTGTACCGTTACTTCGCCTTCGACTGTGAGTCCACCTACCCAGGAATTTCCCATGGTCCTCTTCGTAAAGTTGACGATGTCATCTGCGAGTCCAGATATTCTGATATCGAGCCGTCTACAGAAGGAGAGGTAAGAGGTATTCAGTCTTCAGTCTTTGTTAATTAGTCAGTTCATTTGTTTGTTGACCTTCACTCTCTTTCTGCTCAGGTGATTTATCGTGTTCTTGACCCAGCAATCCAGATCGAAGACCCTTACAGCCCCAACATACAGAGTAAGTGAAGCTTAACAAACCTAACCTCAGACTGAATAATGATACAGCTTTTTGCACTGTTTTCCATCATTGGCAAAGATGTATTTCAATTCAGTTTTGTGTTTGCTGATGTCCATCCTGCCTCTTTAATACATGTCAAATGGAGGAATCTAAAATAAAAGCATGTAAGATGGAAACAGAAGATAGTCTGATTTCAATTTTATGTTTTAAATAAAAATATCTCAGTTGTTGCATTGCAGTAGCTATGGTTACCAGGAGCTTATTTTGGCAACGGCTGGATCTTAATTAACTTTTTGTCTTTGAATATTTCATCCAATTATCAAATTTTTTTACCTTTTGCACTACTTATTGACTAAGAAAATGTAAAGGAGCAGGTGGAAGTGTTAAGTGAGACTTGATGATTAATGAGCATTTTGGACATCCAGTATATAAAGAACAAGATGTGCTCTAATAATGACATAAACAGGTGCAGCCTACATATGATATACTCTCTAGAGATTTCTTTTGTCTCTTCTTCAAAGTTTATCTTTCTGTTTTCCCTCTTCCAGATTTCCATTGCAGATGTTTACTTGTATGTGCATAAAAGTTGCATACAAATATGTACATTAAATTGCAGAAAAATTCTAAAGCTATTAGTGCTGTCAAATAATTAATCGCGATTAATCACATTCCAAAACAAAAATTTTTTTAATTATTATAAAAAATATTTTTTTAATTGTGTGCGTGTGTGCCTGTACTGTTTATTTATTATGCATATATAAATACATAAACATGCATGTATATTTTTTAAGACAAATATGTTTATGTATTAAATATATATAATAACAATTATATGACTATAAAATGTAGACGTATAAATATGTGTAAATATTTTCCAAATATATACAAGCATGTGTGTGTATTTATTTTAGGATGTCATTTATCACAATTAATTGTTTGACAGCACTAAAAACAATTAATAAATGAACATTTAGTTTTAAAACACGCTACAAAAATGAAAAAAAGAGTGGAAAATAAACTGAAACTATAAGTACAAATACGAAATTTCAGATTGATTAATATTTTGTTGGATGGTCAAACAATATTGGGTGACCTTGTCAGGCCAGTGTAAGCGTGTTGAAGTACCCTCAGAGTGTGTAGCCGAATAATCTGATGATAGACTTCCTGGTTCAGCTGGTCAGTGTATTATTTTCGTACAGTGTGAGTGTATATAAATTGATCTCACACTCTCTGTGTTGCTCTCACTTTCTGTTAAACTGAACATCTAGAGCATGACTTAAACAAACAGCATGTGCACAGGAACTGCATTGGCTGATCTCTCATGTTGAGATGTAAGCCCCTCACACACACAGACATACACACAGGACTCCATAAACTTCCCTCCAACTGTTGATCTTATAAATCACATAAGTCCCATTTCATTGAGTGTCTGTGAAGCGTAACAGGAGTCTATCCGCCACACTTTTGCTTAAGGCCTCCACGCTCAGCTGAGTGCAGTCTCCCGCTGAGGAGCAGGCCATTGGCTCAGGAGAGAAGGGGTCAGAGGTCATGGATTAACAGGGTTCAGGGTTTTTTATTTTATTTTTTTTTACTGTGTGGTTGATGATGGTTTGGTGTGATTCAGATTTTTCCCAACTGTTTAAGCATCATAAGCTGGATATGTAAAAAAAAAAAAAAAAAAGCCCAAAGATGTTTTTAAGGATGTCTTTTATTAGTTTTATATGTAAACTGTAAATACACTACAGAGAGTAAATATAACTTGTTGGAAAGATATTTTAATGTTTTTAAAACTTACTTATGCTTGCCAGGGCTGCATTTATTTCATAAAAAAATATAGTAGAACATTAATATTATAACAATTTATAATAATTGTTTCTATTTGAATATGTTTTAAAATGTAATTTATTCCTGTGATGGCAAAGCTTTCAGTGCTCAAGAAACATTTTTATGATTATGTTACTTTAGTAAAGTTATATTTTTAAGATGCATTTGTTTCATGCTTATCTATATTAGTATAAAAAAATCTATTAACATATTTACTGACATATCACTCAAGACTTACTGATATAAAAATCATAATTAACTTTGAGTTTGGAGTTCTACTTGTACACAATGCACATTTCTTAAAGTCAAGCCTATAATGTCACACTTGATGAGGCTTGTATGATCTTTGAATAATGTCTCTCCTGCAAGATATTTAAAGTGTATTTGAAGCATACTTGCAATAGATTCACTTTAACACAAACAAATATACTTCAGTTGGACATCAGCACTATTTCCAAACAATTAAAGTACATTAAGTACAAAATGAATCAATTGTTCCAATTCACCAGACTTCAAGCATAAAATAAATATATTTGAAATACATTTTAGTACATTTATTTTGCATTAGGGTGAAAATTGCTTTATTTTCAGGACTACATTAAAATATGTAAAACTACAGCATTTTTTTAAACAGAAATATCTAAACATTATAAATATATTTACTGTCACTTTTGATTTAATGAATGCATGCTTAATTAAATAGTTTTTTCTTTATTTCTTAAAAATCGTTTATGCTGTTTTCCATCCGTTCTCACATCAAAAATAACATTAGTGTCCTTCTCTTTGGTTTATGGTCCCCTATCCTCCACTTACCCCAATGTCTTCATATTGCAGACCAGCTGAAGATCACTAATCTCCGTCTGAACTTAACAAAGCTGCACACTCTGGGTGATAACCTGCTGGACTCACGGACTGAGATCAAAGAGAAATACTACTATGCCATATATGAGCTGGTTGTCAGGGGCAACTGCTTCTGCTATGGCCACGCCTCCGAATGTGCTCCTATTGACGGCATCAGGGATGACATTGAGGGCATGGTGAGTTACTGACCTTTAGCTAGTTATGGGTATGCGTTATATATTACTACCAAATCAAACATCATGCAATACTGGAACATTTAAGATCTAATGTTTTTTTTTTGTTGAATATTAGATATTTATTTGCACATGCTAATTTGCCTAGTTTTACATTTGGATTACCTTTGCTGTCATTTAACAAACACTTTTTTTTTTTTTTTTTACCATAATTTAACACTTTTAAATGTCATCTTAAGCAAATCCCATAGTTTTATAGTGTACGTGTAGTCATGCTTAATTTAACCCCTTGCAGGTCTTTATTTATAATATACTGTATAAGCAGTATATAATTTAAACATGGACCATCTGTAGGTACACGGGAGGTGTGTGTGCAAACACAACACCAAAGGACTGAACTGTGAGCAGTGTGATGACTTCTATAATGACCTGCCCTGGAGACCAGCTAAGGGCCGAAACACTAACGCCTGTAAAAGTAATTATGAATAACCATTATTGCATAGTTTATAAAGCACACAGAGACATACACTTCTTAAGTCACGGTTAACACGTTTCATTTTTTTCCAGAATGCAACTGTAACGGTCACTCCAACAAGTGTCATTTTGACATGGCGGTGTATTTGGCTACGGGGAACGTCAGTGGAGGTGTCTGTGACAACTGTCTCCACAACACCATGGGCCGCAACTGTGAGACCTGTAAACCTTTTTACTATCAGGATCCAAATCGAGACATCAGAGACCCTGGAGTCTGCGTGGGTAAGGAGCTAGATGCTGAACGTCTATGCATTTTACTGTATATGATTGCTTATATTTGTTTTCTCTGGCAGAGTGCGACTGTGACCCAGATGGTTCTCTGAACAGTGGCATTTGCGATGGGCATGATGACCCCTCTCTGGGCATGATTGCCGGGCAGTGCCGCTGTAAGGACAACGTTGAAGGCGCACGCTGTGATAAATGCAAACCTGGTTTCTTTGGGCTCAGTGCTAGTGATCCACGTGGCTGCAAACGTAAGTGCAAGCTGATACCAATTATCAACATGGTATGAATGAGGGACGCATTTATATAGTGCTTTATCATGTTGGCCATACACCCAAAGCGCTTTACACTCATGTGGGGGGGTCTCTCCTCAACCACCACCAGTGTGCAGCATCCACTTGGATGATGCGACGGTTGCCACAGGACAACGGCGCCAGTGCGCTCATCCACACACCAGCTACAGGTGGAGAGGAGAGAGAGATACAGCCAATCAATGGATGGGGATTATTGGGAGGCCATGATAGACAAGGGCCAGTGGGAATTCGGCCAGGACACTGGGGTTACACCCCTACTCTTTATGATGAGTGTCATGGGATTTTTAATGAGCACAGAGAGTCAGGTCCTTGGTTTAACGTCTCATCCGAAAGACGGTACTCTTTTTGACTGTATTGTGTCCCCATCACTATACTGGGGCATTAAGACCCACACAGACCACAGGGTGAGCCCCTGCTGGCCTCTTTAACACCTCTACCAACAGCAACCTAGTTTTCCAGGAGGTCTCCCATCCAGTTATCGACCAGGCTCAACCCTGCTTAGCTTCAGTGGGCAACCAGGCTTGGGCTGCAGGGTGATATGGCTGTGGCAATACTAATAACACTAATAATAATACTAATAACACTAACACTATCACTAATAACCAATGAATAGACAAAAACATATTTTTTTTATATTTATTGTCTAAATAAACTCAAAATAAAACACCTAATGATAAGTGGATTTTTTTGTCACAACAATATAATGTACAGTAGGAAGAATGGGATGATTTTTAGGTTTGCTGAAAGTTATATTATACAGTATCATTACATTTTTTTTGTGTCTCTTAAAGATTAACTTTAGTTAGCATTAAATAAAGGTATCTGAATATCTGAATAAATGAAGGTAATCTAAATATAAACATAGAGGAAATTTACTATGAACAATAAAAGATACAATAGCATAGATATGTAGCAAACCATTCAAAGGTTTGGTGTCAGTAAGTTGTTTTTATGCTCATCAAAATTAAAAACACATTTTTCTCCAGGATGCTTTGATGAACAGAAACTTCATCAGAATATATTAGAACTAGGAATATTTAATCTTCAAAAAGCTTTACTGTCGATACTGATTTTTTAAATTTCACTTTGAAATTTCAGAGCAGTTTTTTAGTCCAGGTTAGCAAGGAGCTAAATGGCTCTGCGCTTTTAGTCCTCAGTCTATTTGAAGAATGTCTTTCTGGTATGTTTTACTCTTAATAATCAATCTTTCTCTCTTTCTTTCACTGGTCTGCTTTAGCATGTAAATGTGACCCCAGGGGTACAGTGTCCGGTAGTTCTCAATGTGACCCTGTTAGTGGAGACTGCTTCTGCAAACGCCTTGTCACTGGACACAGCTGCAACCAATGTCTGGTGAGTAAAGAAAAAAAAGTTAGCTCATTATTCCCCATACTACATATTCCATTATCAGTCATCTGATGGCATTACATGCTTTCTGGTACCTTCAGTCCTCACAACTGTGGTAACACGAACTAAGAGTGTTTTATCTAAGGTGGAGCTGAATGTCTACATTTAGCCCAAGAGTTTATGGAGGATGGTGTAGGTTTTCACACAGCTTAAAATGGATTGAATGGAAGAGCTGCATCCTGAAGTTAGACAAGCAGTAAATGCCTTTAGTAGTAGAAGAGTGATGTCACTTCACTTTTTTGGATATGTACCATAGTAATTCTTTACTATTTTTGTAATGTTAGTTGCTCTTGATTAGCACTGCAAAGTATCAAAGTACCATGGAATTATCATAGTTCTGTCGCAGTATTTTGTCGTTAATAATCTGAATATTAAGTGGATTATGTGTCATTTTTATTAGTATACATGACACTGGCTTGTGTTTTATGTGCATTTCTTTACAGCCTGAGCACTGGGCCCTGAGTCATGATGCCAGTGGCTGCAGAGGATGTGACTGTGATGTGGGTGGAGCTACAGACAACCAGTCAGTATTTTTCTGTTTATGGGAATTCATTGTGTTGGCAGATTTTGTATTAATAATATAGAACTTAATTCTAATAAAAAATGATGTGCTTTGCATCTACAGATGCTCAATGGAAACAGGCCAGTGTCACTGTCGGAGTCACATGACTGGTCGCCAGTGTAACCAAGTGGAGGCTGGGTATTTTTTCATGGCCCTCGACCACTACACCTATGAGGCTGAAAAGGCCAAACTGGGTCAAGTAAGAACAGAAATGGGACAAACAAGATATTAACAGGATATTTGCTGGGTTTTTAGCCCCATGTACTCTATGGAAGCCGTTTCTGTAGCTGAATAAAAAATAAAAGAAGATCATTTATATCACAATTCTGACACTTTTCTCAAAATTGCACAATGCAAATGTACAATCCTGTCTTTTTCATCTCGCGAATCTGACTATTTTATCAGAATTGCAACTTTATTTCTCAGTATTACGAGTTTAAATCTTGCATCACTCAATTCTAAGAAAAAGGGTCAGAACTGGGAGGTTACATCATGTAATTCTGACATAATTGAGAGATGTAAACTCACAATTGCAAGGAAAAATGTCAGAATTGTGAGGTATTTTTTACCTTTTTATTGGTGGGCTTCCATGGATAACGTACTCGCAGTACTTGTTAGTAGAACTTTCTTCTTCAAACAACAGCACAGATATTTCAAAGATGTTTCCCAATATCAAAGGTGTTTGCTTAGTGTCAAAAGGAAAGAAACACAGATGACATATATTGTCATAAGATCAAATATAATTATTTAACATATAAATATTGAAAGAAAAATAAATACTATGAAAATGTTATAAATAGATAATTCTCCCCTATTTTGTTTAAAATTAAATGTAAAGTTTCAGTGAATTTAAGGTACAGATTCAAGGTATTGATTTTGATTAAGGATTATATTTGTGTATATGTTATAGGGCTGTGCATTTGAGGAGAGAGAGTACCATCCAGGCCGTCCCGTCTCGTGGACAGGCACTGGGTTTGCACGGGCTCCTGAAGGTGGCACGTTGGAGTTTGCCATTAACAATATTCCATATTCTATGGAATACGACATCCTCCTCCGATATGAGCTTCAGGTACATTACATGTCTACTCAGTGGCTTCACAGGCTACTCAGAGTAGTTTGTTATGGGTGTGCTCATGTGCGTTTATGTGCTTTTACAGATGCCACGGGACTGGGAGGAGGTCCGTGTGATGGTGATTAGACCTGGACCAATACCTACCAGTAGTCCATGTGGAAATACCATCCCTGCAGATGATCTGCTAACTGTGTCGCTCCCATCTGGAGCCAGGTCTGTGAAACACATGTACAAATGTTTTAAGGGTCAGTCCATCCAGGTAAATAAATTAACTTTCTCACATCATTTAGTCGCCCTCATGTTGTTCTTTCATTCTTTTGTGGATTATAACAAACACTGTTTTGAAGAATGTTTCTATTATCTTATTTTATTTTTGTTTTGAGAGACTGATGCACTTTATTTTTTAGTGGACTCTCCAAACAAAGTAATGCAAAGTAAGCAATCCAAGTTATGTTTAATCATTCATTCATTTAGTTCTATTTTGCTTTCTTCCGATGCACTGCTACAGGTTTGTGGTTCTTCCTCAGCCGGTGTGTTTGGAGAGAGAAGTGAGTTACAAGCTGCGTGTGGAGTTCATCCGTTATGCTGACAGGAACAGCATCATTACCTCGACTAATGCCTTTGTGCTTGTTGACTCTGTAAGCATCAATCTCTGATTTTATTCAGCTCTTGTGAAGTCTTCATGTTCTGTCTAATTATGACTTGTTCTTTCATCTCTTTACCTCCCCAGATTGCCCTTCTCCCTCGTTACTCTTCTCTAGAGATGTTTACTGCGGGTGACCCTGCCTCCGTTGTACGAAAGCAGAGCTACGAGCGTTACCGCTGCCACGAGACTGCCAAGAGTGTGTCCCGTCCACAGATGAGTGAAGTGTGTGCTAAACTCATCACCAGCATGTCTGCCCTCATTAAAGACGGCGCCCTGCGTGAGTAGCAGAGTTTGTGTTGGGAATATCGAGGTTTGTTTTCACTTGTTCATGTTGTTATTAAGACAAGAGCATTGATCCCACAGCTTGTGAGTGCGATCCTCAGGGTTCATTCAGCTCTGAGTGTGATGTCCGTGGGGGTCAGTGCCGCTGCAGGCCCAACATATCAGGCCGGCGCTGTGATAAATGTGCACCAGGAGCTTACGGCTTTGGCCCTTCTGGATGCAAACGTAAGACAAATTGATAAAATTCCTCTTTGTGTGTTTTTTTCTTGTTTTTTGAATTCACTTTTGTTTTTTTAGTTTTGCTTGTTTGTTTATTTTATTTTTTTTATTTATTTATTTTGTTTTTACATTAGCTGTTGCTTTATTGTTTGCTTATTATTTGTTTATTTCTTTCTTTTTGTTTGTTATTTTATTTTTGGTAATTATTATTTTTATATTAATATATATATTTAATTTTTTTTTCATTTCATTTGTTTTTGTTTGGTTGTTTTTACAGTTGATGTTGCTTTATTGTTTTTATTTGTTTTCCTTTTTAATTTTTTCTTTGTTTATTGCTTTGCTATCTTATCATTTGTTTCAGTTTTTTCTTTCTTTTTATGCTGCTTGTTTTTTATTTTCTTTTGTATTTTGTTTCATTTTTCCTTTATTTGTTTGTTTTTATTTTTGTTTGTTTTCTCATATTTTTGTTTGATTTATTTTCTTTTGTTTCTGTTGCTTTATTGCTTTTTATTATTTGTTTATTTATTTTTGTTAATTATTATTATTTTTATTTTTATTTTTTGTTTCACTGTTTTTTAGATTTTTGTTTGTTTCTTTTTTTTTATTTTTGTTTGTTTTTCATTTTTATTCTTCTTTTCATTATATTTCTGTTAGTTTTTTCTTTGTTTCTTCCTTTCCTATCCTATCATTTTGTGCCTGTTTATACTTTCTTTCTTTCTTTCTTTCTTTCTTTCTTATTAATCACTTTCTGTCTTCATCCTTAGTTTGTGAATGTAGTTTGGAGGGCTCTCAGAGCCGATTCTGTGAGCAGTTCTCGGGACAGTGTCCATGTCAGGCCGGTGCGTTTGGTCAGCGCTGTGATGGTTGTCAGGCTGGACACTGGGGCTTTCCAAACTGCAGGCCGTGTGAATGTAACGGACATGCTGACGAGTGCCACCAAAGGACTGGAGCCTGTATCAACTGCAGAAGCAATACAGCCGGGGATAAATGTGACAGGTACAAGTGGAGAAACACGGACATGTTAAGCTGTATAGTTAAAATGCCAATTATTATCAATAGAGTACACTTAAAGATATTTGAGAATCTTTTAAAGCTTACATGCAAACAGTGAAAAGGGTTAAATTTTCTTGAATGGTCCTCTGCCTCTTCCTGCCTAATGTAATAAATACCTCTTGTCACAGGTGTGCTAATGGTTACTATGGAAACCCGGCTCTTGCTTTAGGGAGTCCGTGTCGGCCCTGCCCCTGTCCTGAGGGCCCCAACAGCGGACGCCACTTTGCAGCTTCTTGTTACCAAGACAACCAACAGGTGGTCTGTAACTGCAACCAAGGTTACACAGGTATTTTTAACCACAGCTTTTTTTTTTCTTCCACAGATGGATGGAATCAAATGAATTAAGATGAGGTCTGGGTCACGTGCAGTTAGTTATGCATTTTTAGCATGCATGCGACTAGAGAGTGTATAAATTCTAAATTAATAAGTGCTTGAATTGGGTATTTAACACCCTGAGTCCATCTGCATCTGGATAGGATGCAGAAAATGCCATAATCAGAGATAAAGGCCACTGTCACTCTGATCAGCCAGTGCAGTGATCATGTGTGTTATCTCCTGTCCCCTCCTCAACTGGACACAGGGATTGTAAAGCGCTCTGCAGGGGCAGTCCTCAAGCGTGAGTAACCATGGAGACCCAACCCACCTCTGCTGCCCAACCTCCGTCACCCCTCCTGTCCCATCCCTCTCTAGAGCATGGCTCATGCACTTCATACCTTGCATGTACATTTGCAGAACCCTGTGAAACAGTCGTATGTGACTGAAGAGTAACTAACTAAATGTAGT
Organism: Enteromius paludinosus; assembly: GCA_032361165.1. NCBI lineage: Eukaryota > Metazoa > Chordata > Actinopteri > Cypriniformes > Cyprinidae > Enteromius > Enteromius paludinosus. Next base: position 8,026,763 of record JAUMHQ010000089.1, on the reverse strand, counting down.
TTTTGAAACTAAGCTTTTCTAGTGCTTAGCATTCCAGCTGAGTGAAATTAAATAATAATAATAAATAAATGGTAATGTCTTCTTGCTCTCTTTCATATTAAGCACTGGGAAGTCAAGTTTATTTACTGTAAATGCAGTCTTAGAGGGATAGGTCATCCACAAATTCTGTCATTAATTACTCACCCCTGTGTCATTTCAAACCCGTAAGACCTTTGTTCATCTTCGGAACACAAATAAAGATATTTCTGATGAAATCCAAGAGCTTTCTTACCCCGCATGGACAGCAACACAACTACTAGTAAGGGTAGTAAGGTGTAAGATATGTGCGAGACATGTCTCTCCACTTTTATTACAACGCAAATTCTTCCCCTGCACTTTTATGCCAACAATTTATTCATATGCAAAAATGATGTGAGCATAACGGAGCGGTAAACACTCTCATACAGTATCCCCCGGTTTCACAGACAAGTCTTAGTTCTAGACTAGAATGTAAATCTGAGCTGTTTCAGCTGAAAGAACGTGCACTGACTGATCTTAAAACATATCAGTGCCTTAGTTTTGTCTTAAAATGCACTCCAGTAATGCTGTTTTTGTTTATAAAATTGCCTAATTGACTAATTTTGGCATAGTCTAAGCCCTGTCTATGAAACCAGGCCTATATGTTTCAAACGGTTGGAACGACACGAGGGGTGAGTAATTATGGACAGAATTTAGATTTTTGGGTGAACTTAATCTGTTTAAACAATAGCATACTACTGTATATTATACTATTTATTACAATCATTTTTACAAAGTAATATTTATTATTCTTTATAAGTTCTAGTTTTCACATTTTTCAAATTTAATATAATTAAAAAAAAGCATATTTTAATGTTATTTAGTTCTCTCTCTAAAACCCATCTGATTTAAAGTCTATTCTATTCTTTCACAAGAAGCGAGTGTTAATCACTGTTCCTTGAGCCAGAGAAGCAGGCGTCTGTCTCTATATAGCACTTGGCTGCAAAGACATATGAACATAGCAACAGAGTGAATCGGAACTTCCTGTTATGAAAAATTGCATATTCAAATATATTAAAAGGACAGCTAAAGTACCATAACTGAGCTTCAAAGCCGTTTAAACAGTAATTTTCACTCTGATGCTTTGTACCGCTTCACTCTACAGGAGATTATTATACTAGTGTTCAGACTGTTGAGTGTATTATGATTAGGCATTAAGATTAATATGTGAAATTTTCAAGAAATCTTCTGGAGAGTCGTTTTTTATCATTTGTTATGTTATGTTATTTGCATTGTTAGACTGTATAACGCCTTTTCTATTAGATATGTGAACCTAATATTGCTTATATTAATTGTAGTTTAATAGTTTAAGTAAATTGTGCAGGTTATGGGAAAATAACCGTGAATCTGAAAGTGCTGTACAGTATTTCAAGAATACTGGAACTTCCAGCTGTGACAGTTTTAATGCTCTTGAAGGAAATATTATTAAATGAAGTACAGCATTAAAAATGTCCATCAAATATCTTTCTCCTTTTTTTTTTTTCATTTTAACAGATGCTTTCTGAAGTCATTTGCTTGGTTAATTTTTTGATAACGATGTGTTATCAAATATGTCTTTATGCCACTAAAGGCCTACTTTCTCCCTCAACCAGGTCCACGATGTGACGAATGTGCTCCGGGTTATTACGGCGACCCCTCTAAGCCAGGTGGACGGTGCCAACCTTGTCGTTGCAGCAACAACATCGACCTATCAGATCCTGAGGCATGTGACAAGCGTACTGGCCAGTGTCTCAAGTGCCTGTACAACACTGAAGGACCGGACTGTGGCGTGTGCAAGAGCGGTTACTATGGAGATGCTTCCCGCCGCAATTGCCGTAGTGAGTTTACCTGGGTCTCACATTGCTTTTCTACACTATAGTGCACTGTTGATATAATAATAAACAAATCAACGCTTTCACCCACCCAGAGTGCACTTGCAACTTCTTGGGCACGGAGCGCAGTCAGTGTCCGTCTCGAGATGACTGCGTGTGCCAGCGTGCCACAGGACATTGTCAATGTCTGCCTCATGTTATTGGACAAACCTGCGATCACTGCGCTCCCAATTACTGGAACCTGGCGAGTGGACGAGGCTGTGAGTCATGTGACTGTGACCCCAACAATGCCTACACATCTGCCTGTAACGAGGTACCGCTGGCTCCTAGTTTCAACAACCCTGCAGTAGTTAAATATTGCTATACTCTTTTTTTGAAACCCAAATTCATATAGTTCACAGGTCAGTGTCAGTGCCGTGTTGGGTTTGGAGGGAAGACCTGTAAAGACTGCCAGGAGAACCACTGGGGTGACCCAAGAGTACTATGCCGAGGTACCATGATGCTTTCAGGGCAGTCCTTATCATCTGTAATGCTAATGTAACACTGTTCATCATCACCTCCAGCAATGATGAACATTTTTGATTAGCTATTAATCATAATTCCCAAAACCCAATTGATTACTTGTCTCCCCACAGCATGTGACTGCGACCCCCGGGGCATCGAGTCAACTCAGTGCAACCGTGTGACTGGTCACTGCGTGTGCCAGCAGGGAGTCTCTGGCGTCCGCTGTGATCAATGTGCCCGTGGTTTCTCTGGCACCTTCCCTGAATGCAAACCTTGCCACCAGTGCTTCGGAGACTGGGACCGCATCGTCCAGGATCTGGCAACCAGAACCAAAGCGCTCACAGATCGAGCCAAGGAGCTTCAGACCACCGGCTTGACTCGAGCCTTTGAGAAAAGATTTAAGGAGTTGGAGGACATGCTGGCACAGGCGAGGGACATTGTTAATGCCCGCAATGCCACTGCTGAGGCTGTGACCACTCTGATGGGCATGATCAAGGATCTCAGGTACACTTAAAGGGGTTAGAGGGAGACTAGTTGAAAGTGTTACAGGTTACAGAGAAAATTGTTGAGTAAATTTACTTAATTAATATACTCATTTATTATTATTATTGGAAATTTATTTAAATTAAAATGTAGAATTATATAAGATATAAATGTTATATTATATTAGATCATATTATATTATATTATATTATATGGGTACTACTGAAATACATTGAAAATTAGCAAAAATATATACATTTTTATTACTATTTTTATTGCTATTTTATTACTAATTTAAGTATTATTTTAAAGTATTAAGTAAATTTTACTTGAATTTAAATAATTTTTTATCTCTAATACAGTTTTAGAAATGAAATTTCAATGATTTCTATAAAAAATGTTTTATTGTGAATTAGATTTTTTACTACCTAGAAAATGTAATTTAAAAATTTTAACATTTAAAACATTAAAGAGTTCAACCTAAAATAAAAATGTAGCCTATGTTTTACTAACATTTTCAAAACATCCCCTTACACATGCGTTTTTGCAAGATAAATGTCCATATTTTTTTCTCACCAAATTTAACTTCTTACCTACCTACTTACCTAAATATAAATCTAAGTTTAATTTTAATTTCAGATTTTACAGTTTTTCAGTCACTTTTTACACCCTTGCTGGAGATGAGTTTGGTCAGTTCATCAGCTGTCTTTCTGTCTGTCAGAGCTCAGATTGGTGAGACCACAGACACCCTGAACCAGCTGGAGGGAGACCTGACCGCTGTGCAGGACAGCAACTATGAAGCCAGTAATGCATTAAGTACCCTAGAGAGAGAAGCAAAAGAACTCAACCTGAACTCAGATCAGCTTAACCGTCAGCTTGACATCCTCAAGAACTCCAACTTCTTGGGTTAGTCACTGATTCCGTATGTAACTGTAACTAACATGCACTTACAGTACCCCCATTATATGCTAAATATCATAACAAGAGGAATTTATTTAATACTCTCTCCCCGAGAACAATCCATTGACTGATCAAAGTAGGAAAACATGCTAATGTGGTATTTTTCCTCAGGTGCGTATGACAGCATCCGGGCCTCGTTCAACAAGTCACGTGATGCAGAGCACCGCGCCAACAGATCTACCACTGACAGTCCCAGCACAGTGAGCCAGTCCGCAGACACCCGCAAGAAAACAGAGCGACTGATTGGCCAAAAAAGAGACTATTTTAACCGCAAAAATGCTGCCAACAAACGTACGCTCACAGACTTAAATGCTAAAGCTCAGAATTTGGACATAAAGAAAATCAATGAAAAGGTAAGCTGGATAAAACACAAATATAAAGCTACAACAGTTGCAAGAATGTGTAACAATTTAAAAATATTATAAAATCATTGTTTTTTTATAATGAAATACGATAAATTTTTTAAAAAATTAATAAGGGCTTTCGTTTTGTTGTTTTTGTAGGTATGTGGAGCACCGGGTGACACCCCATGTGTGGACAGTCCTTGTGGCGGTGCTGGCTGTCGTGATGATGAAGGCAAACGCCACTGTGGTGGTCTGAATTGCAATGGAGCTGTTGCTGTGGCTAACAATGCCCTGGGTAGATCCAATCATGCAGAAAAAGAGCTGGATAAAGCTATGGGAGAAGTGGAGGAGCTTTTCAAGCAGGTAGAGACACACTTAATTGTGACCAATGGCATGATCAGAGCTGCCAATTCCTTTTATGACTTCACATTCTCTAGAAAGTGTTCAGCCTTTTCTCTGAATCTTATGCTGTCTTGACTGTCTTATTGAGGTGGCAGATGCTAAGACCAAGGCTCAGGAAGCTAAGGATAAAGCCCAGGCAGCATTGGAAAAAGCTAATGATACCAAACATAAGGTGGATCATTCGAACAATGACCTGAGGGACCTCATCAAAGAAATTCGTGAATTCCTCATGCGTGAGTTTTAGTTTTATTATACTATTCAAAATATTGTAAACATTTTCATTATTTTTTTTTTTTCTCCAAACCACTTGTTATATATTATATTATTAAGAGAAGATGAAAAATTAAGAAATTTAATTATATCAGGTATATAATATATTGAAGTATATCATATCATATTGTATTGTATTATATTATATTAAGAGAAAAGAAAATGCATAAAAGAAAGTAAAATGCATTAAACTCTACTCTTGTACTAAATTATGATTTTTTTTTTTATTTACTTCTTTAAAATGTAAAACATTTTTGAGATACTTGAAATGATTTACATGTCGTGTTGTATATTTGCAGAGGAGGGGGCAGATCCTGACAGCATTGAAGCGGTGGCCAATCGGGTGCTGGAGCTGTCAATCCCTGCTTCTTCCAGGCAGATTCGACACCTCGCAGATGAAATTAAAGACCGCGTCAAGAGCTTGTCCAATGTGGATGCCATTCTGGAACAGACCCAGAATGATGTCCACAAAGCAGAACAACTGCTGCTGGATGCCAAGAAAGCCAGGTGACTATCTGCACAACTGTTTTTTGCACAGTTTTTGTACATCACTTTGTAAAGGCAAATCTGTTCCTCTCTCTAGGAACAAGGCGGAGGGAGTGAAGAGCACAACTGAGAGTGTAAAAAAGGCCTTGAACGATGCCGGCAGGGCTCAGGCAGCTGCAGAGAAGGCCATTCAAAAAGCTAGAAATGACATTGGCTTGACTCAGAACCAACTAGCACAAGTAAAACAACCTTAATGAGAAATAAATCGATTTTTACGATCCTAAATTGATTGGTTTTGACCACAAGTGCTTTTACAATCCTTCCAAAGATCCAATCAGAGACCACAGCTCGTGAGAGAGATCTTAATGATGCCATGGACAGATTGGGAGATCTGGGACGCCAAATAGAGGCTTTAAAAACCAAACGTGCCAACAACAGGCTGGATGCAGCTCGGGCTGAGGAGACAGCCACTATGGCCCGGGACAAGGCCAATGAAGCTAAAGAGGTGTGTGGAAGTAATTTGTGTGTCATTGAGTGTTGTGTTGACCAGAATTTAAAGACTTTATTGTCTGTTTTAGATCCTGGATGGTGAGCTGTCCGATAAGTACCGTACTGTTCAAGGTCTGATGGACAATAAGGCGAAAACTATGCAGGACGCCAAGCAGAAAGCAGAGCGCCTGAGAGATGAAGCCAAGGAGCTGCTAAGGGATGCCCAGGATAAACTGCAGAGGCTGGCCGGTAAGTGGGTGAGAGACATGCAGAGAACTGGAGGAAGTCCTTAGAATTCAGTTTTATGATTTTGGAAGCTGTAGAGTTTGGTCAGAGGAGTGTTTAGTTACAGTATTTATTGCAGACAAGTATTATATTTTACATTGTCAGCATTAACATGAAATATACAATTTTTAGCATTTGGTTCGTCCATTATTTGCTGTAATTAAATTTAAATTCATAAAACTTTATTGGGATGTACAGCACTGAGCTCGCTCAATACAACAAAGTGAATTCTTTGTAAATAAATATTAAACATATCTATTATTTTATCAATTATATTGCCACTTAAATATATTGTAAAATGCATAAACTTTTGTGTAATATTTAAATAATATAAAATTATATAATTATGCATATATGTGGAAACATCACAGAGATGTACAGAACAACTTAATAAAATTATGTAATTAAATATTTATTATTTAATTAACATTATTTATGAGTAAATTTTAAAACAATAAGTATTTTTTTTATATCATGAATATTTTTTCTATATTATAAATATTATCATTTTATGTTATAAACCCATTCGTTAAGCCTACCTATCAAGTAACGGAAAAACATAAACCGCCCTCTTGTGGAGATCAGTAAGACTGATCTTGTGCCATTTTCACGGAAGGCAGTCATTGTTTTATTTCCTTGTAATTCGGACCTGGTTTTCTTGTTGTTTTGCATGCCCAGAGCTTGAAAAGGACTATGAGGAAAACCAGAAGGTACTGGAAGGAAAAGCCAGACAGCTGGACGGCCTGGAAGATAAAATGAAGTCAATCCTGAATGCAATTAATAAGCAGATTCAGATCTACAACACCTGTCAGTAATCAGTCACAGGGAAGAAAGCCCAACAGCTGGACTGCTGCTGTCTTTAAAAGTTCACTACTGTCTGAAAGGATCTGTCATTTGACTCTTTTCCCAGGCTGCTACATTTTTTGCCAACAAACATATAAGACAATGCCAAACTGCCACCAGACTCCATGTATGGAACGAATGTTGCTTTAATGAAGGGTTACAACACAACTACATTAACCTATTTTCATTCTGGAACTGAATGCAATGCAGATGTTCACATGCATCTTGTAAGGCAGAGCAGTATTCTACTTGGTATTAGAAATGTGCTTGTAAAATACTGAATACAGTATGATGAAGATACTGAGTTTGCTTGAATGTAAGAGACACTGAATTATGGCACCGCAGTTTTATTGTATAGATTTTCTGCTTGCCCCTGTTCTTTAAAAAACTGCTATAGATTGGTATTAACACTCATTTTCTAATGAGAAATATACATTTGGTTGTATTTTGAGAAATTAGTTTCTATAATAGGCTGAACATCTGTGAGAAATTACAGTAAAAGAGGAAAATGATTTGTCCATGTATCAGGTGCATTGATGTACACTGTGTTTCTTCTCACAATAAATAATACAAATAAATAAAATGACAATTTATTTACATAGCTGGCATACATTAATGTTTTTAATAGGTATTTATACTCACCGAGGCTGCATTAATTTGACCTAAAAAACAGTAACATTGTAAAATATTATCACAATGTAAAATTATTTTAAATTTTATTTTCATGTATATTTTTTATAATGTGTTTGTGATGGCAAAGCTTAATTTTCAGCAATATTATTCTAGTCTTTGTCACCTGCTCCTTCAAACTCCTTAATATGCTTATTTGGGGCTTAATATTATGTAAATATATTTATTGCTTTTTCAGTAAAATACGGTTTTTGTAACATCATAAATATCCTAGCAAATATCCCAACTGTGAGTTTAATAATATAAGCAGATGGCAAAAGAACCACAGTTTGACTCGAACGGTTCCACAAACGAAAAAAGGACCGTCTTTGACGTTTTAATGAATAGCATCCAAAAGAATGTTTCAGATGTAAACTTGAAGATATTTACATATTAAATGCGCCAAGAAATTTCGCACGCAAGTTTTCCTCTGCGCATGGACGTAAACGCAGAGTGGCCGGAAGAAGATCGTGCGTGTGTTTGTGTGTGGAGCAGGTTGGCGTCATCGCCGTCTCTACCCGGTTTGTTTTTGTTGTCTTACAAAGTGGGAATCACAGAGCAGCGGTCGGCTCTCAAGCGGAGGACGGGCACCCTCGTTGCTTCTTTGTTTAGTTTCTGGTAGCTCGGATTCTGTTTTGATACCACACAATGGGTCCTGGTTAGGATTATTTTGGAAATAAAGAAGAATTGATTTTTAGGAGGCGAGCTGATGCGGCTCATGGGCGATCGGCGGCCCGCTGCCGTGTGTGAAGCCTGGGGCTGAATTTAAGCTGCAGTCGCCGCGGCTTCGCAGACGGAGGAAAGGACGCGCCGCTGCGACTACTCGTTACAGAAATACACCGAAACAAAGTAAGGTTTCATTTAAACAACAGCTGTTTTATCCACGTGTCTTAATGTGCCTTCAACTGTCCTGTGGGTACGCGTGAGTTTTTGTCAAATTTGCGGTTAAGTGTTTAGCTGGGCAGCCGGTGCGGAGCGAGAGGCCTCGAGCTTCTGTTCCCTTTAACGGGTATTTATCTCGCACACAGCACGGCGAACCGACATCTCCTACAACCAGACGAAGAAGTTAAGATACGTCACAAATCGTACTAATAATATTAGACTAAATGAATGTTAAGGGGCAGTTCGTTAGTGACATGGTTTGGGTTAAAGAGTGTGGAATCGAGTCCGACGGGCTAGGCTAGCCGGGTTAGCGGCATTAGCTATCATTAGCTTATTGATTTAACTTGGATGCAGCTTTCTCATTTGACAGCTAAAAAGGAACACAAAAGAATATGTGAAAACCATTAAAGTCGAAGATATTTTGTGTTTGTCCGTGTTCGTTTTGGATTATGATAGTTGTCTAGTGAGTGACAGAAACCGGCATCGGTTTTGGTGACTTAGACGTTAAACGTTTCAATACAAAAAGTGAAAGTATTGTAGTGAAGTCAGAAAGATTGTATTGACATTTGACTGTACGAACACACTAGCTTTTTAAAAAGATTTGTCTTTAATTTTTTATAATGCCGTCGGTGTATCATGACAGCAACCACTTAAGTTAACGTACATATTTAAAATACAGGCATAATTTATTATTTTTCAAACGCTATACGCACACATCCCTTTATTGTTTGTGTATCTGGTATTTTCCCGTAATTAGACAGAATTTGATAAAAAAAATAAAAAAAAGCCACATATGGCTGTAATGTTTGTTTTAGCAACATAAAGAAAATTACGAAAGATGATTTTTAATAACTCAAGAATGACATTCAAGTCATAACAAAATATTATGTTCAAAATGTCACAGGTCCACTGATCTATAATAGAGATCAGTGCACAGGTCCTTAAATGTTAGAACATGTCTGTTGTTCAGATGTGGAACCTGTTTTATATGCAAATAGATAAAGTAGAAAAATGAAAATACAGGTTTTTCTTTATTTTTACACAGAGTTTTGAAAACAAAGAAGAAGAAAAAAACAGTTATTTTTATTTCTTATTTTATTGTGCTGTTAAAAGTATTAATGTCATCATGGATTTAAAATTTCTCTGATAAATGCATGATTCACCTATTTATATGTTGCATTTGTTTGAAAAAAAAAAGACCTTTATAATTGAATCAAAATGTCATAACTGCATCATCTCTCTAGTAATGTATACCAGACTTCTATAATCAGTTAATACCTTTAAACCCCACCCATCCACAATGGACTTAAAGCTTGAATTCATTTTTGAGGAAACAAATGGATAGAACATAGACATTTCACCCCGTTTTTACGATCTGTCACTATTTCTGGTGTATCTTAAATCTGCTATTTTAAAACACTAGGCATCTTACGTTTGTGTATGCTTTGCAGTAAATAGGCTCAAATTATGAAACGTGTTTGAAGCTAAAAAAAAAAGTCTTTACATCATGCCCTAAATAAATTTCTGTGGAATGTCAACTTAAAGACTGACCTAGCATTTGGGAAAAATCTTTGAAAATGTTGTGTAGTGTATTCCAGACTTTAGTATATGTACTGTCAGTCGACCAGAGTTCGTTTGTAATACATACATTACTGTTGTTTTTTTTTTTTTTTTTTGTTCACAGTCTGCTTCTCATTCTCTTCTGGGAGCGCTCTCACTTGATACGCCGCCAAGATAGCTGGACCGGGCAGGAAACGGCACAGCTCAGATCCAGACCCCTGTGGAAGCAGCTCCAGCAGCGGGAGTGAGGTAGGAGACAGCCGACCCATTAGCAGCAAGTGGCTGAAGATGGCCAGCAGCAGTACAGGCCCCAGTGAATCGGGCCGGAGAAGAGGTCAGAGAGGACCTGACGGCGCGGTCAGCACCAGTAAAAAGAAACAGAAGGACAAAGCTAACCAGGAGAGCAAGGAGGCCAAGCGGACCGCCTCAGCCACCAGCTCAGAGACTAGAAAAGGTGAGAAGGTGATGGTTTATAAACGCGTATTAAGTAGGTCTGAATAGTTTTTTCTTATCCGGGTCCTTTTCCCCAATTCATTTGATCTCTTATCTTTTTGATTGTCCTTTTGCTTTGTATTCTGCAAGGCGTTACTCTTGGAAATAAAGCGGTCGAGTCCTAGACAGATATATGATTCATATGCTTGGGGGCAAAAGTATAGCATGGGATAAAACATTTACTGCAGGTATATCTAATGTAATATGAACTGAAAGAAAGTGTCTGTGGTGCAGTGTCCTTTTGACCGTTATAAAATGCAGACTAGCCCATAACTTGAGGTTAAAGTCATTAAAGGTATGGTGTAGTCCTTGTCCTATTTTCGTGTGCAGAGCCGGGCTGGTTTCCAATCTGTTACATAGTATGGTAAACAGGGAACTGGAAAGCTAACATTAACTGAACCCGTGTAGTTGTCCTGCTGTGTTGGTCAGTATTGATTTAGCTACGGCACTGTCCTCTGAGCTTGTGTAATGATTTGGTTGTTGTTTGTTATTAGAAGCTGGTTTTGGATTGGTATGTGGCAAATCCTGTTTCAATTAGAATGACATTTATCATCTTTAGGTAATTATCTTTGAACAAAACAAGGAAGTAATGAAAGTAAAACTGCAACAATTAGCATTTTGAATGATGTGATCTTAGATGTTCTTTACTGTATGTAGGCATACATTTCATATTACTTTTGATAGTTACTGTCATTTGTGGTGGTACAAGGACAGTTCCAAAGGACTTAATGCAGAATAAATGATGACTGATGAATTTTCATTTTGGGGGGACTCTCCCTTTCATATGTATAGTTTATTTAGTTTGTGGCGGCTTTTCTAATCGTCCAGTGTTATCATGCACCTGGCTTTTATGGAGGATTCTAGCATCTTAGCGTACATGTGTCTATAATACACTGCTCAAAAAAAAAGGGAACACTTAAACAACACAATGTAACTCCAAGTCAGTCACACTTCTGTGAAATCAAACTGCCCACTTAGGAAGCAACACTGATTGACAATCAATTTCACATGCTGTTGTGCAAATGGAATAGACAACAGGTGGAAATAATAGGCAATTAGCAAGACACCCCCAATAGAGTGGTTTTGCAGGTGGTGACCACAGACCACTTCTCAGTTCCTATGCTGCCTGCAACATCCTCCAGCATGACCGGTTTGGCAAGGGGGTCAGTAACGGTGTGGGGTGCCATTTCTTTGGAGGGCCGCACAGCCCTTCATGTGCTCTCCAGAGGTAGCCTGACTGCCATTAGGTACCGAGATGAGATCCTCAGACCCTTGTGAGACCATATGCCGGTGCGGTTGGCCTTGGGTTCCTCCTAATGCAAGACAATTACATTACATTAAAAGTTGGATCAGCCTGTAGTGGGTTTTTCCATGCCAAATCCAGATCTCTAGGGGTTAATAAATTTGATTTCCAATGATTATTTTTGTGTGAAATTTTTTTTTTTTTTTGTCAGCAAATGTAACTATTTAAAGAACAAAGTATGCAAAAAAATATTTCATTCATTCAGATCTAGGTTGTGTTTTTTTAGTCTTCCCTTTATTTTTTTTGAGCAGTGTATATTGCAATTTCTTAGACTTAGATATAGGTTATTTTGCGGAATATATGCGGAACAATGTAAAAAAATAAATAAAAATTCTGCTTTTAACACCACAATCAAATTAGGTTTAAGCAAAAAAATAAAAATAAATTAAATCCAACAATTTTGTAACTTATCCTACATTTATCAGTAAAAATACTATTGATATCCCCATTCATATACCCCATATCAATACCAGTCTATATATACATAAGCGTTTGACTGTGACTTTTCTGAACCAAAGAAGGCTAATTCTAAAACCCTGACGTTCTCTCGTATTGCTTTCAGTTTACAGTGACTGCTGTTTGAAACACGTGACTATTGGCAAGACTACATAAGTGTTTTGTTTAGTCCCTGTGTGCCAGCCTGTGTCTAGGGCTGTGCCCTTTCTGCTGAGTGCGTTTTGCCTCTGCAGTGCTCCGCTGAGTGCTGAAGTGTTGTAATCTAAGCCTGTGAGTCTCTGCTTCAGTGAAGAAGGGCTTTGTCAAGGTCAGTGGCTCTGCCCAGCACACGCATGAGAAGACTTCCCTGAGAGTATTCCTCACACTCCCTACATTTACTCGCTGCCCTCATTGCCCTCTCTTCATGCATTTGATATGAGTGCGCCATTGTCTTCCTCGTGTCGAGGAGTCGTGTTTCGTCTCAGCCGAGCACTATGCACTATCCCTACATGAACAGCGGGAGAAGCTTATCTCTGTAGTGCTGATTCCCGTCATGTAAGGAAGGCTCATGGGATACTGGCAGGTGACATCACGTGAAATAGAAGCCCAGCTGTGGGGCGTGTCAGCGTTTTGATGACCTTTTAGATCTGCATGTCACAGCGAGAGAGAGAGAGAGAGTAACGGGACAGGACTGGCTGTCACTTGACCCTGAAGCCTGATCCGTAGAGATAAACACGCTCTCTTTCTCGCTCTTTCCTGCTCTCTCTGACTTGCTCGCTTACACGCACCTATGTTAAACTCAATCACAGAGAAGTCTGAAATCGAAGGGAGTTGGGATTTCTGCTATGAGTGGCTATCAGATTGTGTAGCATTACCATGAAATCAGGTTTGATTTTGCTCTTTTGATAAATGTTCTTTTTGTTTTCCCTCTGCTTATGAAATTGTACATTCTATTGCAGTCATTTAATGTGTTCCTGGCCGATCCAGCCTACATGAGTGTTCGTTTGTCTGTGTAGATTTGTTTCTGGACTGGAAGCAGAATGCGTATGAGGTGATAGTGAGGCTGAACTGTGAAGATGCCGGGGTGCTGAAAGTGGAAGATATCGATTATGCCTTTACTGATTTTGCCTGTCACATCCGTCTGCCGGGTAAGGACATTATGTGTGTCTGTGTCTGATTTGATACATGTTGGTCTTTTGACAGAGGAACATGTGATACTGAAGACTGGAGTCATCGCAACTGATCACAGCTTTGCCTCACTGGAATAAATGACTTTTTTAAAATATAATCAATAAATGACTGTTTTTACTGTGTTTTTGATTGTATAAATGCAGCCTTGGTGAACAAATGAGTCATCTTTCAAAGACTTTTAAAAAAACCATGTGCATATGTGTGTTTTCTCAGATGGCCGTGAATGGAGCTGTAATCTCCATGAAGAGATTGAAGCCTCCTGCAGTAAACTGCTTTATAAGGAGAAAACAAATGTTCTTCAGCTTATCTTGCACAAGAAGATCCCCCTTAACACATGGCCCACCTTTGCTGTAAGAGCACCTGCTCATTCTTTTCCACTCTCTTTCTCCAGCTGTCCATCTCCTTTTTGTTTTATTTTTGTTGAGCAATCTGTTTTTATAGGGTAGACTTAGTTTCTATTATATAATCTTTTGAAAGATTAAAAAACCCTAATTTATTAGGTAATTTATTGTTGTTTCTTTTTGTGTCTGTTATATTTTGTACAGTTGCTAAAAACATAATTACTCTGGTTTATTTACATTCATTTAAAATGTATGTGTATATATATATATATATATATATATATATTATAATATTATATCATCACATTGGTCTTATTTTATTGTAGTAAGCATATTCTGTGAGAGAACAATCTGTATTTGCAGCTTTGAGCATTCATAAATGTTTTCCTGATCGGAGATCCCTTAATAAAGCTTTATGTTCCTTATTGAACAGAACAAGAAAAAGACAGAGGTAGTGAACATCCTTCGAGAGAATGGCAGCAACCACCACCAGTCAACCGCAGGGCAGTCTGAAAAATCTGCGGAAATCATTGAGAAAATGCCTGCAGTGACCTCTGCAGAGCAGAAACGAGGTAAACCCGAACGAGGGATGAAAGGCAAACCGGTGGAGCTCACAGAGAGCACAGGTGTGAAGGTAGCTGAGATTAAATCGAGCGATAAAGCAGACCCCGTCAGTGAGCCCATTGCAAAGCGTACCACACGACCGTCCAGAAACACAAAAGAGCCCCCAGTAGCTCCCTGCTTAACAAAGGAGTCTCAATCCAAACCAGCAGTTAATGGAAAGAAACAAACATTAGCTGGGAGCAGTGGTGCCTCTTCAGCTAGTGCTGCAAAAGACAACAGGGTGCAGATGCAGGTTAAGGGTCAAGGATGCCAGGCATCACCGAGAGAGAAAGGGCTGGACAGGCGGCCAAAAAGCAACGATCAGGTGAGACTAATAATCACTTGAAAGTGAAAACAATCAGCAGCAAATATAATTGTGTGAAAGATTCTCCCACATCCTGATGTCCGGTGTTGTTTACAGGTTGAGGCAGATGTAAGTAAGACTGTTTCCTCAGCGTGTGAGCTGAAGGTGACACAAAAGGAGAGTTCTCCTCCTGTTAAAACTCAAATTGAAACAACAACATCTAATGAGCAAGAAACCAAAACTGATGAAAAGAAGCCACAGGCTGATGCCCAGATCCCTAAAATGCTTCCATCTCATGATTTGGTATCTGGGGAGCCTGTTTCAACAGCCTCTAAGAGAGTGGAGTCTCCTCAAAAGAGCTGCACAGAGGAGAAAAGAGACAAGTCTAAGGAGGATCCACATGGAGGGAGCCAAGAGGAGGATACAGAAGGTCAGTTAATCGTGGCATCAAGTTAGAGTTCTACTTTAATGTAATTTGCAGGAAATTTGTCTAGGACTCAAAGCTGCAGAGATACAAAGCAAATACACACAATAAAAACTGCATTAAGAAAGAGGGAAATAATTAATTAATTAATTCTTATAGCAATTACTTCTACATTAAGAAATTCTGTAACATTAAAGACAATGTGTTGTTCTGTCAGAGCACAACATTAAAATATATAACATGGTTCAAATGTATTGGGTCTATAAGGGTTTGTTTGGTCTATAAGCACATGCAATTGATAAAGTGACATTAAAAATGTATAGTGTTCCAAAATATTTATTTCAAATTCTATTCCTCAAAGATTTTCGACAAATGAAGTATCACTGTTTCTACAAAAATATGAAGCAGTACAACTGTTTTCCCAACATTTAATAATAATCAGAAGAAATGGTTCTTGAGCAGAAAATAAATGAAAGATAATCTAGTGTTATCTGAATCAATCTCATGTCCAGAGAGAGTTTTGGGCTGTATTCACACTAGGAAAGTCGGCTAGTTCACTTGCTTTGGTCCGGACCAAATACAATAAAATTTTTTTTGGTTTGGTGGTTCGAGAACAGCCTAATCATGGAGAGTTTTTGTAGTGCAATTGTTAGTTTTACTGATTTTCTGTCATCACCTACTAACGCAATATGCATCCGGGGGAGAGAGCATGCTGGATTAGGTATAAAGCGAAAGTGAAACTTAACAAAAACAGCGTGCATAGGAAAGCGATCGCAGGCTTTCACATACGTCTCATTTTGGCTAGCAAATGTAGCTAACAACACTTTCCCATAAGGCAACTCCAACTACAGGAGCCTGTTAACTCAAAAGGCACAGTGCTTTTTGCAATTGGATCAAATCAAGGCTTATATTATGGATTATATTCACACCTTAAACGAACCGTACCAGAGTTTGTTTGGAACCAAACCGAGACCACCTTTTCAGCTGGGTCAACGGTTCGGTTGTTTGGCGCGCATCAGAGGGCATATGCTGTATTCACACATGACCAAGAGGTCTGCACCAAAGGGGGAAACAAACATGAGTTTGTTTCAGTCAAACCAAACAAGAAGGTGTGAAAACACCCACATTGAGTTCACACTAATAAAAGTAGACCCTTTACGGTTTGCAAGAGCAAAAATTTATTTTGTTTCCACTGTTATCAGGATAAAATGGCAGGGATTACAGCGCTTCCTCCCCTTCATGCAGAAAGCATTCTTTCACACACAAACACTTGGATATGCGCTAAATACTGCACAACTTTCTGAGTTAATATTAGAGTACATGGCTATGTAAAGTTACTTCTACTAACATGTTTCAATTTTAAATGATAATCCATATTTGAGATTAATGATTTATTTTCCAATAAACACTGTTATTACCTCAAGGACCAGCCTTTAACATTCTGTCTGTAGCAAACACACAGTTTGTTTCAGTTACTAATTGGCTAATACATTTGAATCCAACTAAGCTATCTCATGATTGATGTTGTGTTAAGGTCCAGAGCCGATGGTCAACTTGAAGTTTGTGAAGAATGACTCATATGAGAAAGGGACAGACCTGATGGTTGTTAATGTCTACATGAAAGAAATCTGCCGGCAAATGTCCAGGGTGCTGTTCAGGGAACAAGACTTCACTCTTATCTTCCAGACAAGGTGAGGGAGTCATCCACACAATGTCCAGAAATAAAGATTTCAACTCTTACGTTTACAATTACTGTCCACAGTGATCCCAACTTTTTGAGGCTTCATCCGAACTGCGGACCAAACACTGTCTTTAAATGGCAGGTTAAACTCAGGTAAGACATTTTGATGGGCATCCTAATCTCCGTCGATCTACTGGCCAAGTGTACGTTTCTGAGGATTTCTTCATTGGTCGATGTTTCAGGAATCTAATTCAGCCAGATCAGTCCAGCTATGCCTTCACTCCGTCCCGTATCGACATCACCCTGAAGAAGAGACACAGTCAGCGCTGGGGAGGTCTGGAGGCACCTGCCACACAAGGTCTGCTGCCTGGGTTCTATTTGCTTCTGAGCAATCTTTTATAATTAAATACACAATCGTGTCATTCACATTTATCTGTCTACATTTTGGACACTATATAGTAGGGGTGTAACGGGACACAAACATGACAGTTCAGTACATACCTTGGTTTTGACATCATGTTTCGGTAATAAATTATTAAAATTTTCTTATGTCTAAAAATCTACCTCACACACCTCAGTGGCATGGCAGGATTTTCTGTTGCCTGCATTTGGCTGAATAAGAACAGCTAGACCCTTGATCTTTTCAGAGAGCTCTGATGTGTGTGATAGGAGGCATACATGAGATAATTACTGTAGAAAGAGCTGGACTTTTTTTGTTTACATGTTGAAATGAGGGCATGATCAAGAAGAGGAATGTGACTAGAAGGAGTGATCCAGTAACTCAATACAAGTGTGAGACAGGCTCAAGACAAATGTGCCGATGTGTTTTGCTGGTGCCAGGCTTCTACCCAACGCTGCTCACACCGAACTTATCCAACACTGCATATAACTTGAGCTCTGACAATCTGTTTATATATTGATATTGAGTTTTATATGAAATCTCTTCTTAATATTAAAATTGCACCATCCTGCAGAGTGATTCTACTCTAGTGTAGCGATGCATCCTAAATGAATTTTATCATGATTGTTCAGCTGTGGTCATGTTTATTCATATCATATTCACTACTGTTTCAAAGGTAGGGTGAGCGAACACATTCAGCTGATCAGAAGTGATTGCAAAGGTATTTATAGTGATGATAAAGGATTTCTGTACATTCTGTTGTTTTGAATTAATATTTGTTAATAGATCTTTAAAACTTCTATCATAATTTTCACAAAAATATTAATATTAGATTCAGCATATAAGACTGATCTCTGAAGGGTCATGTGACTCTAATGGCTAAAATTCAGCTTTGCAATCACAGGATAAATTGCATTTTGAAATATATTGAAATATTCAAGCTATTTTAAATCGTAATGATGTTATGACGTATGGTGAGCATACGTTTATGATAGTGAGCATAATGTTAGCAATGACATTTAGCTGCTAACCACAAGCTCTATTGTCATCTGTTTAAGGTGCAGTGGGGGGCGCCAAGGTTGCTGTGCCCTCCAGCCCTTCCACGCTCGAAAAGAGCCAGCCAGGAAGCAGCCAGCATGCACTTCCTGCTAAAGAAGAACCACGAGTGGGTGAGGAGAAAGCCAAACCCCCTCGGGCCCCAGAGGACTTGGGTCTGGATGCCGTGGCACCTCGTTCAGTCTCCGAACACATGTCCCACAAACAGGATCCAACAGTCGCTACGGTAATAAGTGCAATGTCTGTTTCCTACATAAGATACGCCATAACTTGTCTCAGGGCTATCAGTTATGACCTATCCTTGATTGTCCACAGCCCAAGCCCACCTGCATGGTGCAGCCCATGGCTCACACTTCTCCTGCAGGCAGTGAGAGAGCTGAAGAAGTGGAGGAGAAGAAAGTGTGTCTCCCTGGCTTTACTGGACTGGTCAATCTGGGAAATACTTGCTTTATGAACAGCGTGATCCAGTCCCTCTCCAACACACGGGAGCTCAGGGATTATTTCCATGGTCAGAGGCATTTTATTTGATGAGAATTGCTTCTTTTTCGTGTGGTTATGTCTTAACCAGGTGTTGTGGTGTTTGTTATTTCCAGACCATGGGTTTGAGTCGGAGATTAACTGTAATAATCCATTGGGCACCGGTGGACGGCTGGCCATTAGCTTTGCTGTGCTGCTTCGAGCGTTGTGGAAGGGCACACACCATGCGTTTCAGCCCTCCAAATTAAAGGTGTCCATGCAGCAACAAAATCATGTCCTAGATCCTCCCATTTCATATCTAGTTTCCTATATGTAATTATTTAAGCTACTCATAATAACTGTGTGTTGTTTCATTTCTCTTTCGTAGGCTATAGTTGCAAGCAAGGCCAGTCAGTTTACAGGCTACGCACAGCATGACGCTCAGGAGTTCATGGCTTTCTTGCTGGATGGGCTGCATGAAGACCTGAACCGCATCCAAAACAAACCATACACAGAGACGGTTGACTCAGACGGCCGCCAGGATGAAGTGAGCTCTTGTTTTGTCTCAAAGCGTACTGCATATGCTGCATCCTTGTATATGGAGCAGAGAGTGGTACTAATAAGCTTGTCCAATAGAGTGTAAAAGTCTTGACAGTTGACAAAGCATTATAATGTAAAATGAATAGCAAATATTAAGGAGTCATTGATCAAATAATTGAATTTGAGCATGTGAATGTTGAGTGAGTAAATCTGAAAGTAGTGTAAATAAAAAAAATAACAAAAATGTTCTCAATTTGTTTGTGTTGTGTAAAGTTAGCAAGGGAGGCTTTTCCATGATAATATATCTTTTGACGGTTGCTCTTATTTTGTGGTTTGGCAGGTTGTTGCAGAAGAGGCGTGGCAGAGGCATAAAATGAGGAACGATTCTTTTATTGTTGACCTCTTTCAGGGCCAGTACAAGTCAAAGCTGGTGTGTCCCGTGTGTTCTAAGGTAATACATCAAGAGCTATGATTCATGAAGTTAGTCAAAGCTCAAATTGTATCACTTTTAATAGTGTTGGGCATATAATGAAAACGTTTTGTGGTGCTTAGCAATTTGGTTGTTAGTTTCTCATCTTTTCTTTGTTATTCTCTCAGGTTTCCATAACCTTTGACCCCTTCCTGTACTTGCCTGTCCCCCTACCTCAAAAGCAGAAGGTGCTGACTGTTTTCTATTTCGCTAAAGATCCCCACAAGAAACCAGTGAAGGTACGCCACACAACTTTCTGAAGTTCCTAAGCAAGCCTGTTCACAAAGAGCTCAGCTTTGTTTAGAAGGACTTTCACATTGATAACATCATTAACATTTGATCTAAACTTTTTGCTTGTGTAGTTTTTGGTCAGTGTGAGTAAAGATGGCTCGAGCACGGCTGAAGTACTGGAGTCAATATCTCGCAGTGTGAGGATCAAGCCGGAGAACCTGAGGCTGGCTGAGGTATGATCTGAACAGTAGTTGATTCATGTTTTATAGCAATATATATTACATAAAAATATTTGGAAATGCAATTGAAAGGCATGATAATAAGTTTGGCTGCTCAGTTATGGTCAGAATATAAATCTCTATTATTGATTTTTCTTTTTTTACATTAGTCATACTCTTTTGAGTTTTGGATATAATACTGTACCACTACTTAAACTTCTAAACCTAATATTTAACATTTTGTAAACCATGTTCAAACATTAACATGGTAAAAACTGGAAAAAGGAAATTTTGAGTTTTTCTCCCAAATATTTGCCAAAATATTTAAATCTATTATTATTTTAGTTTAGGTTAAAATACTAGGGAACGCCAGATTTTTAAATCAACAGAACGGAAGAGGGTGCAAGAAAATAAATACAGACCAAACAAATCAAATAGATTTCAATAGATTTACCCTACGCCCAGCTCCAGTGGAAAGTTTGTATTTTTATAAAAATGTCCTTTACCATTGTGTGGTAATTGTTGTAAGCCAAGATCACAATAGAAAATAACATTTGATTAATGGACCAGCTCTACTGATGTGTGCATTGTGATGATCATACATTTTATTCTTCATTAATACATTGTGTTCTCTCAATATTTTCTCTCAGGTGGTGAAGAACAGGTTCAACAAAATCTTCTCCCCATCTCAGGCTTTAGACACGTTCACGCCCTCTGACCTTCTCTTCTGCTTTGAGGTGCTGTCAAAAGATCTTGCCAAAGAGAGAGTGGTGCTGCTGAAGGTCCAACAGGTACACCATTTCCGCCATTCTTACTACTTTCGTTGGTTACGAAGATTTTCTTGCTGTGAAATAATGCATTGATCTTGTCCTTGTGTTGATCTTCAGAGACCTCAGGTTCCAAGCATCCCGATCACAAAGTGTGCTGGCTGCCTGAAGCTTCCTGCCCCTGACGAGGAGAAGCTCAAGCGCTGTACTCGCTGTTACCGTGTCGGCTACTGCAATCAGTAAGTTTTCATGTGTTCATTAGAAGCATGTGTTGTGCTCGCTCTAAAACTTGGCCTAGAGTAAACTTGGTGTTAAGTTTCTTTCCTCTTATTACAGGGCCTGCCAGAAGAACCACTGGCCCAATCACAAGACCACATGCCGGCCCAATGAGGAGAATATCGGACTGCCGTTTTTAATAAGTGTGCCTGAGTCTAGGCTGACTTACACCCGTCTGACACAGCTTCTGGAAGGCTACTCTAGGTATAATTGCTAGAAGTAGCATAGATTAAGAATTATTTACCCATTTTAGTCATTTGGTAAGCTTTACAAGATGGTAAAAAGTGCACTGGTACCTTTTTAATATTTATTTGTTTGTATATTTTAATATGTTATTATTAAAGTGTTATTGTGTATACATTTTGTGAGGATTTTATTCAGGTTAGATATCTTTTTTAGAATTAATTTTTATAGCATTTGTTATATATAACTGATATTTGTAAGCATTTTGTGTATATATATTTTTTAATTATATAAAATTTATTGGTGTAATTTAATAATGACACATAAGATACTTTGTAACCCTTCATTTTTGTGTGTGCAGGTACTCTGTCAATGTGTTCCAGCCACCTTTCCAGTCAGGTCGGACATCTCCAGAGGCAAGCCTGTCTCGTGTTGACCTGACCCCCATGGCAAGCAGTGTTTCAGAGTGTCAGGAGCAAGAGAGGGGGCCACCATCTGCGGGAGAAGCAGAAAGCCAGGAGGAGCAGGGTGACTCTGGGACAACACCACAAACGGAGTCCCCGACTGTGATCTCCACAGCAGGTGGAGACACTCTCTCCACCGACTCAGGCTGCTGTGAGCTCGCCACCAGCTCCCAAGATTCTTTGGTGGAGAAAGAAACGTCATGTGAAAAGGCTGTTAAACCAGAAGGTAAGTTAGTGTGGTGCTCTTTGCTATAGTTTTTTTTGTTGTTGTTGTTGTTGTGAAGTTATAATCCATTGTTGTATGTTCATGGGTAGCTGTTGTGACCGGGTATCAGCAGCCGTCGGAGTCGGCGAATGGAAGTGCGTCTCAGTTCTACATCACAGTTCTGGACTCAAGCCAAAAGGAGGACGGAAAACTTGAGGACAAAGGTCAGTTAGAGGTTTTTGGATGGATGTGTTGCTGGTGTCGGAGAAGCTTATCTTCATCGTCCTTGGTGTGCCACCTACAGGTGATGCGGTACTGGAGCTGCCTGATGACTGCACGCTGGAGCTGGTGTGGAAGAACAACGAGAAGCAGAAGGAATATGTGCTGGTGCGCTCTAAAGAGCTGGAGTTTGATGAGGACCCTGGCTCTGCTTCGGAGACATCCAGGGCAGGACACTTTACATTGGAGCAGTGCCTGAACCTCTTCACCAAACCTGAGGTGCTGGCCCCTGAAGAGGCATGGTACGAACAGACGTGTTTCAGTGTGTTTATATGACGTCATTTATGTGGTTGGCCCACTTATATCTTTTCTCGTTGCGGTTCAGGTATTGTCCAAAGTGTCAGCAACACAGAGAAGCATCTAAACAGCTGCTGCTTTGGCGTCTTCCCAGCGTGCTCATCATCCAACTCAAGCGCTTCTCGTTCAGGAGCTTCATATGGAGGGACAAGATTAATGATATGGTTGATTTCCCAGTCAGGTACACTGAACTAAATGCTGTCTCTAGCATAGGAAGTTTAGGCTCTGCAAGATTTTATTTGTTTTATATTATATAAATAAGTAAATATAAATACTAAATAAGTATTTTATGCTCATGTATTTATTTGCTAATAAAAATAGAGCGATAGTAACAATAATATTATACAATTTTATTACAATTAAAATGAACCGTTTAGTCTTCAGTGTCACATGATCCTTCAGCAATCATCCTAAAATGCAGAAATGTTTCTTAAGAAACGTTTCATTTTTTTAGTAAAAAAAATATATATTTTTTTTTATTATTTGCATTAAGGCATTCTTGCTGAATAAAATAAAAATCATACTGATCCCAAACCAGTATTGACATACTGTTTTATGTTTTTCTTTTTTTAAAAGTGAAAAGTGCTATGCAACTCATTTTATGTAATATGTATATATTTTAGTGGTGGGCCGTTATCGGCGTTAACGCGAGACTCTTATCGCGCGATAAAAAAATTATCGCCGTTAATCTACCGACAAAGTTGGGTCGGAGTCTATA
>JAUMHQ010000089.1:7971300-8000219 GCA_032361165.1 Enteromius paludinosus | reverse complement strand
TTTTTGTTCAACCAAGTCCAACAGACCAATATTGTGCCGTGCGTGATTTCACATTGAGCTGTATATACTACACACAGTATGTAGATGAGCTGATCAAAACCATGTTCATTATCAGCATCAGTGAACAACGGCTGTGTGTAGTATATATGGCTCAATGTGAAATCACGCACCTGATGACATTAACAGCTGATTACAGACCGGTTTACTGACAAAACACGCAAACATATCGGCCGATCCGGATCGGTGCATCCCTACTTTCAAGTACATTCAGAACATTAGAGACGCTAGTTGGTGCTCCAGTATAATCGCTCCGCCGAAACTCATCCAGTGAGAAACGTTTTAAAATGCGTTAAAAAAATGTAAGCGCTATTTTTGTGTCATTAATTAATCTAAATTAGTTAAAGTCCCGGCCCTAATTTTAAATATAGCTTGAATGACTTCAAAAACAGCACAATTATGATCAAATCTGCAGTGTGTCTATATCTCTGTAGTTGTATTACATCAGATTTCAAGTCAACGTGAATTCAAAGTTTACTCTAGTTAATATATTAATGTTGTGCGTGTTTTGTTTTTAAATCTCATTTGGTTTAATGGCTTAGATAGGGATTTTATGTAATGTTCATTTTGGCCCCATTCTGTAAAACTCACTTTTTGCAACCAAAGAAATCAGGTTCCGTTTTGGAATGTTTTTTGTTTTTTTTTCTTGTGTGTGTCATTATTATTAAAAAGTAAAAAATGCCATTCCATGTTGACTTTAAATCTAGATCGTTTTTTTGGTAAATCTTGCTACTTTAATTCATGGTTACATGTTGACTTTGTTGTTTAGTTACGTTTCTAATAAGCTTTGGTGATTTTATTTACTCATTTTAACCACTTGAATGATTTTCTTATGTCTTAATGAATTTTTGCCAAACACTGTCTGTAGTCTGGCATGTTGTAAAATGTTTTAACAACTGTTTTGTGATCAGCTCTGTACTGTACTTCTACCCAACAAGGGAAACCAGTGAGGATCTTTCCCCTCTTTTTTGCATAATTGATTCAAAGCCTAGTTGCACATGTTGTCTATTAAGATGAGATCCACATATTGTAAAATGAATGGTACTCTGGGTTTTTGGGTTTGGGGCAGTCCCAAAAGTCTCAGGGATGCTGGTGGGCTGAAATGGTTGATGTGTCCGTCCACACTAAAAAGCCGGCTAATTGGGCTTCTGTGAATGCCTCAGCTCTGGACACCATGACCGAAACCATACCATCAGATTGTTATCGTACCTCATTAAGGTCATAAAAGTCAGGATAAGGTGTTTTCAAAATGTATCTGGTAATTCGTTGGGCACATGACTGCATTATGCATGCATGTTATAATTTTGGCAGTAATGTAATATTTTTCGGTAGGTGATTTTTATTTCAAAATCTTCAAATTATAAGATATTCATGTTATTTATGATGCTGCACAATATGTCCCAGCAATAATTGAGACCACTTTAAATGCTGCTCAATTGTAATAGTGCCTGTATCACGCTCTTCATAAACAATAAATAATTCAAGATGACCCTGTCTAGAAATCACTCATTTGACTTATTTGAATACTTAAAACTCTTTGCGTTTTTTTTTTTGTTTTTTTTTCCTCTTATTTATAATCATTAACAGTTGGCGTTCATGACTCCATTCAGAAGATGCCTAAAGTTTCTCCCTTTATAACGGTGGTTTATTTTACAGGCTTCTAGCCAGACACTGTTTGGGACAGACCTGGACCCAGACGGACCTCCTCAGTTGAGCACGGAAGTGACCTCTGACATGTTTGCACACTCTGGAGAATGTGCCGCCCCATCCTACAGCAGCATGGAGGAGGTGGATTAAAACCCAGTCAGGGAGACTTGCTTCCTCGGAAACAAAATTCAAAATAGACATTACTTCTCACAAGTGGATCTAGCATGGCAAAGGTGCTCAATTGCTTTTTATTTACATTTGCAACGGAGACAAAAAGGCTCCAACACAAAGACTGTTTGGAAACGGCCGATTAAAGATGACATGCAGTAAAGGGATGCTTAAAGACTAATCCGCATTTACAAATAGTTCAGTAATTCGGGAAGGTGAACACATTGAAATACACTGTCATAAGAGGAAGCGCACAGATCTCCAAGCTTTTTTTTTTATGTATATGTAAGCATTTTAACACCTAGAAATTATGCCATTCACAATTTCCCACGGTAGGTTTTTTCTAATACTATGTTTATCTTGCTTGTATTTACACGAGGTGTTAACCAGTGAGTGTGATCAACACACAAAGAGTTTGTTCTCACTGAAATGTTGCCTGGCCAGATGTGTTTCTCTCTAAAGAGTCTGGAGGTGTTGTGTAAAAAATATATTGCAGGTGTTGTAGGTGAAGTTTTAAGTGTGGGCAAGGCCAATTGTTAGTTTTGTTTTTTTCTTACACTCAGGCCATTTCTCAACATGATGTCCTGTTTTCTTTCTCAGACAATCCAGTGATTGAAATGATTTTGTTTTACTTCATGTCAGATCCTGTGGAAATGCTAAAGCTTGATTGACTGAGGTGCATGTTGACCTTCAATAGCCCTAGTACCGTGTACCATATATCATCTTTCTGTTTTTCTAAGTTTTGAGTGGATTGTCCCATTTCCTCATTCCTTGTTTTTGTGTTGGACTGCATAGCAAGCAGGAACTGGGGATATGATCGTAAGAATGCTGCTGTGAATAAAACAAATGGTTAATATAAATAAAAGCCTTTTTTGCGTAACAACCTTAAATGTTACAGTTATGTGTATAATTATTTGTCAAGTTTCACCTATTAGGCTCAGAAGTCAAATATTGTAACAAGCAGGCAACCTCATTAAATTTTAAAGAAAAAGCAATCAGGTGCCGTTACAATCCAAAATCAAAAGTAATATTTTGTTGTTATATAAGTGCGCTGCCTCAGTTGTTGAAAGTATGGCAAAGCAATGTTATATACAGAGCGAAAGTACATTTGAAATAAAATACTGTTAGTCCTAATAGTATTTTTCTCACAACTACTCAACCTTTTACTTCAGTCGTTTCATTTTGATGCTTTTATCAGTTCTCATTCTGACGCCACTCATTCACTGCAGAGGATCCATTGGTGAGCAAGTAACGTAATGCTAAATTTCTTTCTCGATTACATTTCTTGTGTATTATTTATTATAATAATATTGTATTATGGAAAGGGCTCTAGTGAAGTAAATTTTTGGTTGTTATTGGACAGGTCACTTTTATACTAACAACGATGCTAAACGTGAGTTCAATCAAAAAGTATTTAATATGGGCCCTTCATTTCACCATATTATGTTTACGAATTTAAACATACTAAATAAAGGTATTGTGCGCATATTTAACACTGTAACTATGATACACAGTCGCCGGGAGGAGAAGGGAGGCAGCAGTAGGTGGCGCTCTCACCACATTCACCCGTAAAGCGCTGCAGACCTCGCTCTTTCTCGCGATATTTGACACTGACAAGGAAGTCAAGCTGTCATTCTAAATGCCGGTTTAAGAGCTCAGCTGTTTTCAGTCAAACGTCCTTTTTGAAACGAATGCAGTCAATGAATGTTTCTGTACACACAGAGAGTGAGAGCATCACGTGTCACGCTGTTTTTCCCCTGACTGAGATGCGTGTCATCCGCGCAGGTCACATGAAATCTGGACGGATTCACCAGTCATTCAGCGCCAGAGAGACTTATCCCCGTTTACGCTTAAGTATATTTGTTCAGTTTATATATGAATAACTGTAGTTTGAAATATATCCTCCTATAAACATTGTAGCGCTATGTATAACTCGGAGAGGATCCCTGTAACCAGTATCGATCAGAACCAAACTAATGGATGCAGAAGCGATGTGAACTCTGACGGGACAGATCGATACAACGATCCCTCTGATTCGATCCCAAAAGGACCTTCCAGAAGAATCGTTCTTCACTTTGATCTCAACAACACAATCCTTGTATCTGACGCAGTCACAAGACAAGGAACTGTAGCTGCTCTTGAATACTTCCTGTCCACGGTGACCTGGGGGCGCATGACAAAAGGTAAGACAACTTATCTGGGGTTTCAGCTTCTACAGACCAGAAACCCTCAAGCTAACTTTCCAGACAGCAGGCAAACCGGGGACTCTAGCATTATCTATTCGTTTTCTTTATTTTTTTAAAATAGTGACCCTCTAACACTAGTTCTCTCTATTCTTTTTCTATTTTATTTACTTGTTTTTCTTATATTTCTATATTTATTTTGTTTTTTAAATAACCCACCAACACTAGCATTCTCTGTTCATTCTCTATTCTATATATATATTTTTTTTTTTATAAAAAAAATTGATAAACAATATAATTCTCTATTCTTTCTACTTGTTTTCTGTTTTTTTACTTAAAACGTGACATTCTAGAGTTCTCCAATTTATTTCTGTTTTGTATCTTATTTTACAATTTGTATACGAGTTTGTGTGTATTATTTACTTTAGTTTATATACTTTATAAAAATTATAAAATAGTGCAATGCATTGTGCCCGCTTATTACTCGGCTACTTGCCACATAAGGAAAAAAACTGGACATGAATATGAATTTGAAACATTTTATTGGCATATTTGTTTTAAATAAACATTTTCATCCTTCCGCGAAACGATATAGTACCACGTGACTAACATTCAAACGTTAGTAAGACAATTTATAACATCTACATATGAATAATACTAATTATTAATAGTAAAATTTTCCATTGTTAATTGTGGTTGTCCAGTGTTTGTCACAAAATGGCGCCAAACGGTAATCTTTGTTGGCGCGGAGGGATTTTAAACACACAAGCAGTACCTGCTATGCGTTATTACTTTGGAGCGGTTATTATTAGAAAAGAACGAACCTGCAAATGCCTCAACTGACCAATCAGAATCAAGCATTCCAGAGAGCCGTGTAATAAATATATATATATTTTTTTATATTTACATAAAAAAAATGACAAATATCACAACTCTATAGGAGTATATTCTTTATACTTATACAGAGTGTACATTTTTAAACATTTTTAAAAGTTTACTCATAAAGGTGCTTTATGTAAGTTTGTGACTCTTCTAAAGCCAAAAAAAAATAACATCATGTTTATAGATATTTAGGAAACATGTTATGTTTACATAGCTGATTCTCTGAAAAATAATATATTTTACAGCACATTCAGTGGCTGTTTTGCATCGTGTCTCAAACGCCTTTACTCAGCATCATGTCACATGGTCCTTCTCACTGTTCTCAGGTAAATGGGAGTGGTTGTCCGAAGCACCATCTCTCCTCCAGCCTTGTGAGGGTGCCATCACTTACAACTCTCAGTTTGGCCGAGTGGCAGGCTTCACCTCTATAGGTCCAGGCCGACGGTTCCGGAAGGTCCTGGAGGAACATCTAGAGCTACTCCAATGGCCTTCTGACTTACCTGCAGATAAAGAGCTCTCAGTTAAGGGAGAAGATGGGAAGCTGTATCACTGGATCCTCCCTTCCTTCTTCCAGATGCTGCAGGACTTGGCTTCACAGGGTGTGGAGTTCTCCGTCCTGTTCCGTACATTCGGCACAGATCTGCCCCGTGTTCTTAATGCTGTCAAGCATGCTGTAGAGCAAGGCTCACATCCACTATTTCCCAACCTACCGGCTCTGAAGGTATTTGCTATGGAAAAGTAGGTTTTGTGTTGTCCCAGATAAACCGAGCCTCGTTGAGACTGTCTTCTCTCACAGCTGAGCGTGAACATGACCTCCGGACGCATCAAGTGCAGCAGTAAAGGAGCAACACTGATCCGTGGAGAAGAACACGTGTCCACAAGGGATGGAGAACGGCATGTTTACCAGTACCTGAGCTCTGCTGAGGGTCTTGGTGGCTTCCAAGACCACTTTGACTGGTAAGGAACCATTATGTATCTGAATTTATTATTATTATTATTTTTTTATAATTACAATGCCTGTGTTTTTTTAAATAGGTGGGCACGGAACACATACTCCATCTTAGGAGGAAAACCACTCTGGATTGACCCTTTTGACCCCAAAGTTCAGCATATCTTCATTGATGACAACATTCGGCAAAACGATGAGGACACTATTGTCCATCCTAAGGTATTAGATGCATGTTATCACTCCTTCAGATTGACCCTCCCTTACGTTTTACCCATTCCTCTGAACGCTCGCCTGTTTTTGCAGGTGTTTCTGGACCCTGAGGGTTTGCAGACACGAACAGCCTCCACATCAGAGCTGTATGATCTATGTCTGGTACAGAACGACCTGCTGAAGGCCATTTCTGATCCTGGATATTTCACTCGACGCATCCAGATCTGCATGGAGAACTATGAGGGGAACATTCAAAAGGGATAGCCAAATGAATGTCATGTCATACAAGGAAACACAAATTAGGCATAAACACAGCCCTGTTGTATGTGCATATATGTGGGAAAACCATGTGTGGAATTCTCTCCTGCAATCACAGACCGACACCCTTTATTCACCTAATGAAGATTAGGGTTATATATATACCAGGGTTGGGGCCATTCATGAATTGAATTGAGAATGAATGGCAAATTCCAATTCTCTTCCTGGAATGGAATTGGAATTGGAACTGCATGCAGCTGCCAGGAAATGGAATTGGAATTGAATTGGAATTACAGGATGTGGAATTCAATTCAGGAAGAATTCTGCTGAATTCTGTTTATTGCTGAGCATTCCTTTAATTGTTGTTTAATTACAATTCCATTTCCTTCTTTGAATTGGAATTGTTGAGTTCATTCCTGAATTGACCCCAACCCTGATATATACATTACCATCAGAATCATGGGTCAGATTGGGCTACTGAAGATGTAAAAATCATAAACATCACATGCCATAGTATATGTAGATGGTCATAAGCATTGGCAGCTGCTTCATAGATCTATTTTGTTATATGCACAAGTAAATCAAAGAAGGAAGTATTCTCAGGATCATCTGGTAGTATTTTAGTGTTATTTATTTTACTTAAATATCAAAACACTTTTTTTGAAAACATTTTGTGAAGACAATTTTTCTTTTTTGCATTTGTGCTATCACAGCTTGAGAGCTGAGACTAACCAAAGCAGCTATTTCTAACATGTTCATTGGAGTGAGTTTTCATTTTTGCAGTTTTACACGTTGCGTGATTATTTCAATCACATGTTGCAGTGACATGCTAAAGGGTCTGCACCATCCTCTTTAGTTTCAAAGGTAAAACTTCTGGTTACAAGAACAATGTCTAATCATATCCAGATTTTCCAACAACCAATATGTTTTGATTTCAGTGTAATGCAGTTTTTCCCCCGTTTTGAATCTGTTTTCTCGCCATCATTGGAGGATATTCTACTGAAGAAAGCTTGTCATTGCACAGTTACTGCTTTTAGTGTTCATCTTTATTAAATGCGTTATTTATAATGCCTATTTTTGGAATATTTGGTTATTTTGTTGTATGATTTATTATAGTATTTTTATTTTATTTTTATTTTTTTGGCGAGAGAGTTGCAAAAATATGATTTGGACTGTTGTGGGAAATGTTTGTTTACATAAATCTTAAACTAACGTGGTTGGTCTTGTACTTTCTTATTTACATCTTATCCTATGTTATAAGGTCAGTGGGGAGACTCAATAGGTAGCATTTGCCTTTTTTTTGCACTGGGTAGTAGTAACTTAGCACTGATATATTACCATTACGACTCCAATGGTAGAGTAGGGACGCGCGGTGTTGCTAAGGAAACGGCTATAAACACGACTCAGCGCGATGTGTGTGATAGTGAAACATGTTCAGGTCTACAAGCGGAAGCAAATCCTTTGTTAATTCCTTAATTAACGTTAGCTTCGTGCTGATGAAATGATCAAACGAATCGATTAGTTTAAACGTCGAATCATTCCGTTTTACGCCGTAAAAAGTTAATCAGCAAGGTAACCAAAACAGGGGAAGAATGTCAGACTCTGGTGAACTTGAGGAGTTAAAAGCAGAGACTGATGAAGAAGGACAGGGGGAAAGAAATTATACTGAAAGAAAAGAGAAGGAGATTTCCGGACAAGACGATCAGGTAACTCCAACAAGTACATTTAAGAAGATTTGGTTTTAAATATATGTAATGGGGTAGAGGTAGTGATAGTAGGTTTGAGGACTACAAATATTTGTAGTCCAACTTATTTGTAGTCCTCAAACCTACTATCACTACCTCTACCCCATTACATATGCATCATATTTTTATCTTGTAGCGTTATACAAAAACTAAAAATAATAATTTTTCTACTTTATTCTGCACTGGCGCACACACATTCCTTGTGTGTAAGAATACTGAGTAATAAAGCTCTTTCTGACTTCTGTCCATGAATTTGACTTTTTATTACCAGCTAAAGCCATGTCCACTAACCCAGGAGATGATGGTGAAAAGCTTGTCCTTATTGTGTCGCACAGGAAACGGTCTGTCTCATGCATATGTCAGACTTGACCTTAAAAGCAAGTAAGCTCGTCTTTTTATACATATCTTTTTAAAAAGCTACCTTACACATTCACTGTATCTCAAGTGTGCGTTGAACGAATCCATTTTAAATTGGTTTTCACCATATCTTTCTTAACCAGGGGTCTGACAGACCTGGCCTTGCTCAGCTCCTTCATCCATCTGCGCTATTTAGACATCTCCTCCAATCATTTATCAGACTTCTCTCCATTGGCTGATCTCACCCAGCTGCTGTGGGTGAAAGGAGATGACAACCTGCTTCAGAGGTTTGAGAGTCAGTCGTTTCGCAAGCTCGCTTACCTACAGTGGCTCAGCTTGGCCAACAACCGCCTGTTTGATGTTGAAGGTCTTGGAGGTCCAGCACTGGAAACCCTCAATCTCACTGGTTAGTTAGATCCATTTATTAGATTATTTTAATTTTACAATGCTGTATTTAACATAAGTGATTCTATAACGTAATTCAAAGATTATGCATTGAAATCTGCTCTAGACAACAAACATGCACCGTTAAGCTTTATCTGCTGCACTAAACACCAACATTTCATAACATATTTTTAGGTAATGGTATCCAGAGCATGCAGGGCCTGGAATATCACAATCTGACCAATTTGGTGACTCTCGATTTAAGAGGAAATGGCTTGGAAACTACAGATGGCATTTACCTCCCCAATTTACGCCATTTGTATCTGGTATAACTGCTTGTATTTGTGTTTATTGTAGATAAAAGTACACGATACTGATTTTCTCCAATAAACGATCATCTTGCACGTTTAGGCTCAGAACAACATAAAGCGATTGGAGGGTTTGGAGAAGCTCCAGCGTCTCAACACTCTTCACCTCAGAGATAACCAGTTGGAAACACTAGATGGACTCAGTCCCAACATGAAATGTCTCCAATATCTTAATGTCAGGTAACATAAAGAGGTTTGGCAATTTCCCAGTCTCTGTGAAATCGAGGAAGCCAATGTCTCTTACTAAACAGGGTTATATTACCACTTTCTGACAACCCTCTTTTTTTACTTTAAGGGGGAACCTTATATCTTCTATGAGGGCTTTGCGTACTCTAGTGAATGTGGGGCAAACACTGAAGGCCCTTGTGCTCTCGGACAACCCTTTAGCAAATACTGATGATTACAGGCTGTATGTGATCTCACATCTCTCCCAACTGGAGAGACTGGACAAGGAACCCATCACAGCGGGAGAGAAGTCTGAGGCCCAAGAGAAGGTGTGGAACCTGTTGATGGCATACTTTGTGGTTAATTATCTTCACTGATTTCATGTGATAATGTCTATCAGACAGTATTTTAATTGTAAAACATCTTTTTTAGGATTTTGAAGATGAAGAATATGCTGAAGATCAAGAGGACAACTGAACAGGCTATGTTACATTGAATATACTTGTAAATGTATATTTATAGTCAATAAAATCTACTATCATAAAACTTATGATATAGTATCGTATATGCTATAATATAGTTCTTGATGTGTGTAGCTGCTGGTAAAATGATTACTGTCTAGCACTTATCACTAGATATGATAACAAGGTAGGCCTAGATATCACTGTAACCTAATATCTATTGTGAAGAAAACAAGGAAATGCATCTAACTGCAACCTAATTTACTATGTGTTTTAAAAAGGAAACCAGAAAGAATATGAATAGAAGTTGGGATTTTAAACATCCTTTGTTTTTATGGTTTAATTTTCTGCAATCTCGCATACATTTTGATGTTGTAATTTTTACATTGTTTGGTGTTCTACCAAAAGAGAACAAGAAATGTCACTTCCTGGTTTGTTCATTTCCATCCACATTAAAGAGGCAGAGCCTTTTTCTTGTAACTGTATGCCTGACAGGAAATAATAGTCAGATTTGTATTTTTTTTAAAGGATCCACTGATTGAACCAATTTTTTAAAAGTTTGGATTATGTGTTTTATTCAGACAAAACAAACGCATTAAGTGTGGTGCAAATGTTATTATTTATATGGCCATAAAGATTTTGATAACATATCATAACTAATGGTATCTTTATAATGATATAGCAGACAACTACAGAACTATTTTAATGCGATGTTACATTTTATGATCTAAGCTCTGTTGTTTTTCTTGTGTACAAAAGAGAGAAAACCCAGGTATAGACAATCAAGTAATTCTGAAGAAAAGTTCATATTATAGTATAGAAATGAATTATACTTTATTAAGAAAATCATCACGTGTGAGCCACAACTTATAGGTGGACATTTTTAGTTAGAAAAAATTAGACTGCAAACCAAAATGATCTGAAAACAATGCATGTACCGTTACTATCACTGCACAAAGATTATGTACACCAGGCGTACAATAAGATTTTATGTTTTGTTGGTAATTTAGGTCAAACAGGCCCTTATAACGTTACTAGAAACTTGTGTATAAAATACAGTACAGTGTGCTGTAAAGGGTTAATCAGTTTCCGCACTCCTTTCCTAAAAACTGTCACCATGACTCGACGAATCCCTGATTCAATCAGCTCATCCTTCAGAGAGTTTACAACAACCGCAAACATTTAATCATGAAGATCAATGAAGATTTTACTGAAATGTAAAAAAAACAGAAATCACTTCTGTCTCCTCCTAATCTCATGCATGCGAGAGTTATTACAACACACAGAATTGTATCAGCCTGCGGTCTTTGCCCTGATCTGGCAACCTCTCCTGCTGTCCTGTTGCGAAAAGCGTTCCGTCCAATGGTAGGCGTTCTCGGATGAGTTGACAGCTGACGTAACGCCTCGCTTAAAAGCTACAGCACACCACGTTACCTTCCACACCGTGCTCGGCTCTGGTGCTCACTACCTTTATCTTAACAATTACAGATTAACGTAGCATAAGAGTTTTATTTTCCTGAGTTACAGCACTCGTGTTAATTTCCACACACAGTTGAAACATGAGCTACCACAAACCCGACGAGAAAACTCTGCAGGCCCTGAAAGACATCGCCAACAAGCTCAGGATTCTCTCCATCAAGGAAACATGCGCCTCAAACTCCGGGTAAACATTTTTTTACACTTGCTGAAACGCTTTCATGACGTCTTTCTATGATGGTAAACGACAGATTTGCAACTGTATTCGCACGCTTACCTTATGTGTCGTGCAAACATTCACTTTAACCTTACGTTGTTGCACAGCACGTGAACTTGGCGAGGGGGCCGGGCACACTGCTGTTACTTATTAGTGTTTCAATCATTCTAACGTTACCTTTTAAGCTATTGTAAGCGAGTCGTTAGCTTTGGACTCTGATTTGACCGCTTTTTAGCCCTTTGTGGCCTCCAAGCGATGATCAGTGAAAATTGGCTTAGCTCTCATCGCTCCTATAATTAGCACGGGTATGTGGGATTCACGTGGGATTTTAACTTTTAGTGAATCCTAACTTAACCATCGCGTTTAATTTCTATGTAATGTACTACGCGCTTTGCTGCAACTGATTGATCGTGGCTGTTCGTGAACGAGCTGTTTCTTTGAGTCGAATCTTTTCAAATGAACCAGTTCAAAGAGCCGGAGTCGGAATGAACATCCTGACTCGCTGACAGAGGAGCATTAGCAGAGCAATTAACTAATATTTGAATGCACATTTTATACGACTTTTTACCTGAAACGTGGACAATCTTTTATGCCTATTTAACAATATACATATTTATACATGATAAACCGCAATATATATATTTCTTAGTAAAATGAGCACGTAAAACCACGCCGGGTCAAGGCGACGTGATGACGCAATTACGCTGTGGATCTTTTCTTGAGCCGGTTTTTTTTTGTAAAATTGTTCGAAAGAACCGGTCCGTGGAAGGGATTCGGACTTCACCATCACTAATTAATTTATCCCGCGAGCGCCTGCACGCTTCGTCTACAGGTTGTCACGTGGAAGCGTGTAGGTCTCGTGGTACCCGTTGTGCTGCGGGTTAAAGTGCTGTTAGGCAAGATGAACTTAAGGGCTGATAGGAGACAAATCAAACGCGCGCTTTATGCAGGCATGATAAGCAGAGTTCGAATGAAGCGTGTGTGAAAGAAAAGCTTTGCTTTGGCGTTGCTTAATCTCTGCGCCGCAGTTCTGGTTTGTGACACTGACCACTGTGTTGCCACAGATGGTAATTTCTCAACGTGAAGTGAAATCGAAGAGTTTCTAAACTTATAGCTTCCTTATTGAATAGATTAATCCTATCAAAAAGAAAATTGAAATGCGTAGTTTATATGGTGCACCATGCATCAGAGGGTTAATTTGTTACAGGACTCTGCTCACGCCCATGCTGGCGTGCAACAATCTTTCATTCATTGAAAATATTTTGAAGGAATTTCCCTGAGTGTTGAAACTTTTACCTGATACTGTTTGTTTTATGGTTATGACACTTCCTCTTATTTCTGTTCCTTCTCATTTCTTTTTTTTTTTGTTTTTTTCTCATCTTCTCAGAGATGAGCACAGTACGTGTAGAGGTTTAAACCAGGAAATATTGATCGTAACTTTTGTCTGTACCTTTTGTAATCTAATCCTTCATTCTAAAACTGCTCGTTAGAGATTTGTTTCTTAATCCCTTGTCCGTTTTCTTTATTTCAGCCTAAGTGAGTCACTGTATAGGACAAAGATGGTAATTCATCAGTGGTGTTTTGTTTATTGGATCATCAGGAATGTATTGAAGAATAACAAGACTGCATGGATTTACACTCACAATAAATTTATAAGAGTGTTTTTTTACAAGCAGTTTGTGACCCCTAAATTGCATGAGTGATTTACAAACTCTGACTTCAAATATCCTGTTACTTTAAACCACTTTAGGAACAAACTACCTAACAGTTGTACTGCATCCTCAGTTCAAGTTGAAGCTTAGTCATCTGTATGTTTTTAACAGCGTGTTTTAACTTAATGTTTTGTCATCTACCAGTGCTGCATTTTTTTTTTAATTAGCTTGACCGATTTGAATGGTAGCTAATTTTTGCTTCAGAATAAAACATCTTTCAGATGTCACTTTCAGAATTGCATAGAGAAAGTCAAATTGTACTGTTCTAATAGTACTATGAGGTAATACTCCTCATTATTATTTATTTATTTATTTATGTATTTCTATAGTTCTGTGACTTACACACCCATTAAAAATTCAAATAAAATCGGATGTCATTTTAAACCTATGTGACTTTGTTTTTTCCATGGAACACAAAAGGATACATTTAGAAGAATGTACAGTAACTCTTTCATATAATTACAATGAATGATGCTTTCTTGCAAAAAAAAAAAAATACTGGTTTGGATTGGCATGAGAAAATAAAAATGTTGATGTTCTGTTACATACTGCTTAGTACCTGGAGGAAAAAAAGCAAGATATGTCATGGTTTGAGTTTGCACTGTTGTCTCTATATTTAAATACTAGAGGCCACAGCCCTTCTGATATGAAGCGCCTGGTTTGGCAGTAACTGAAGTCATTGATTCCGATAAGGTCTATTACTACACCTCAAACCCCAATGATGACGGTAGCAACTTTTGGAATTGCGTTCTAGTTTTGAAGTGAAAGATAACCTGCATGTCTGATTGGTCTTTAACATCCAGCATGTTTGAGCTGATGGTTAATGATTGATGGCTGTATTGATGATTCTGATGTGTTTTCCCATTTGCAGACACCCCACCTCATGCTGCAGCGCTGCCGAGCTCATGTCAGTGCTGTTCTTCCACACCATGCGATACAAAGCCAGCGATCCCCGCAGCCCCAGCAATGACCGCTTCATCTTGTCCAAGGTGGGCAGTCGCTCCATGTTTGGTTATGAGCTTCTATTTAGTTTTCTTAAAGTGCTTGGAGATTAAATGTGGTCCTTCCCTCATGTTACTGTTTTCAGGGCCATGCTGCTCCCGTTCTGTATGCTGCCTGGGCAGAGGCTGGATACATCAAAGAGTCGGAGCTGCTAAACCTGCGCAAGATTGACTCTGACTTGGAGGGTCACCCCACCCCTGTGAGTAAAACCACTCTTGTCACCACACATAAATTAGTTTTTATACATCATAAGATTGCAATCACAATTAACTGCATCCAAAATAAAGTTTTTGTTTGCATAATATATAAATGTGTGCTGCGTATATTTATTATGTAAATACACATGCAAGTGTGTATATATATATATTTCTGCCAAATTTGAGGTTTGTATATTAAATTTAATTATTTATAACATAATATGTATATAAATATTTTTACAACATGTACAATATCGAAACATTTAGTATAATAAATATACACAGAACACACAAAGTGTGTGAGATTAATCATTTGAAGGCACTGATATTAAATGTAATGTATTGTTGTAATGGCAAAACTGTACTTAGGAAAGATTTCCAATTATTATCAATGTTAAAACGGTTGTGATTCTTAATGTTTTTGTGGAAATGGTGCATTTGTTATCAAGACTCTATTCTATTCATTGCTATTTAATTGTATTGATTTCTTAAAGAGAATCTTTGTGACTTGGTGTATCTCTTTCACATAACCATTTGATGCAATTAACCTCACTTTCCTGTTTATTTCAGAAACTAGCGTTTGTTGATGTTGCGACAGGTTCTCTTGGCCAGGGTTTGGGTGCTGCCTGTGGTATGGCGTACACTGGGAAATACTTTGATAAATCTGGGTACGTACACTGGATTCCCTCTGTTAATTAAAGTGGGGCAAAATAGTATTTTGTCAGCCACTAATTGTGCAAGTTCTCCCACTGTAAAAAAAGATGAGAGAGGCCGTAAGAGAGGCCATAAGTATACAAAAGAATGATTGGGACAATGTATTGTGAGATTTTGAGTGAAAACCTCCTTCCATCAGTAAAGGTATTGAAGATGAAACGTGGCTAGGTATTTCAGCATGACATTGATCTCAAACACACCGCCCGGGCAACGAAGGAGTGGCTAAGAAGCATTTCAAGGTCCTGGATTGGCCTAGCAGCAAGTCTCCAGATCTCAACCCCATAGAATATCTTTGGAGGGAGTTAAAAGTCTGTTTTACCCAGTGACAGCCCCAAAACATTACTGCTCTAGAGGAGCTCTGCATGGAGGAATGGGTCAAAATACCAGCAACAGTGTGTGAACACCTTGTGAAGACTTACAGAAAACCTCTGTCATTGCCAACAAAGGGTTTATAAAAAAGTATTGAGATTAAATTTTGTTATTGACCAAACTTTACTAATTTTTCTCATTTTGTCTCTCATAGTTGAGGTATATCTATGATGAAAATGACAGGCCTCTCATCTTTTTAAGTGGGAGAACTTGCACAACTGGTGGCTGACTAAATACTTTGTTGTCCCACCGCGTGTTACTCCAGTTTTTCATACTCTGAAAAAGATTACACTACATTGCTTGTTTTATACAGAATTTAACATCTGATGCTAGTTTTGCTCCTAAACAAGGATATAATATATAATGAAATTATAGTCTAGTACATGAAATTCCCATTTCTGCTGATCATTTGATGCTGCTGTAAATGGATGTGTCTGTCTTGTCCAATTGTCTCATTAGCTACCGCGTGTACTGCATGTTGGGAGATGGTGAGTGTTCGGAAGGGTCGGTGTGGGAAGCCATGGCTTTTGCCTCCTATTACAAGCTTGACAATCTGGTGGCCATCCTTGATGTGAACCGCCTGGGTCAGAGTGAGGCAGCACCACTGAAGCACGACATGAACGTCTACAAAGAGCGCTGCCAGGCCTTTGGGTGGGTTTAAAGAATACTGAGACTCGCTTTGGTAGCATACCATTTGTGCACAGCAAACCTGGAACTCGCAATCATTTTTTCTAAGATGCATTGCTTTTTATTTTTTATTTTTATTTTTTTTCAAAATCTTTCAGACCTATCATTGTATGATTTCACATACTGTTTAACGTAGCAGGCAGTGTAGAATGTATACCAAGTAGTGTGCAAGTATTCTGTTTAGAGCACAGCCCTTTTTTGTATTCTGTTTTGTCAGTGTCTGGTATGTAACTAGTTTGTTTCTTCAGCTTCAACACTTACGTGGTTGACGGCCATGATGTAGAGGAGCTGTGCAAGGCTTTGTGGCATGCTGAACAAACCAAAGGGAAGCCCACTGCCATCGTAGCCAAAACATTTAAAGGCAAAGGGCTCAAAGGTGACTTACTATATCCTGTACTGCAGCAGTACATGAATATCTGTTTTCCGATTGTCCACATTCTCATGGTCTGATCTGTTTTGTTCAGGCATTGAGGATCAGGATAACTGGCATGGGAAGCCGATGCCTAAAGACCGTGCGGAAGAACTGATTAATGAACTCCTGAGCCAGATCCAGTCACCTAATAAGTCAATCCACCCTCAGCTGCCCAATGAGGAAGTTGCTCTAGCTGACCTCACCCCCATCCACCTGCTCACAGCTCCAGAATACAAGATCGGAGATAAGGTTATGAACTGTAATTGTTTTTCTTTAAAAAGGTTCCTCAAAAGGAGTTACTATAAAGCTTCTGCTTTTGTTTGCCCACTCAGATCTCCACTAGGAAGGCTTATGGTGTAGCCCTGAAGAAGATGGGGGATGCCAGCCCTCGCGTGGTGGCCATGGACGGTGACACCAAGAACTCCACCTTCTCTGATGTCTTCAAGAAGGCCCATCCTGATCGCTTTATTGAGTGCTTCATTGCCGAGCAGAACATGGTGTGTAAATGGATGTTTTTCTCCCCTGTTACAATGATTTTACCAGTCATGATGGTAAAGCAAATGTATATTGACTGACAGTGTATGTCACGCATGATTGGACCTGTAATCTGTGTTTGTAGAGCACTTTGTGATGAGTTTAAAGGTGTGGCGCACTATTCATAGTAAATGCCTTACCTCACCCTGTTAAAGTCTTATCTGTTACTATTCACTTTCTGACTAATACTTTTACCTGCCAAGTGCTTGCTCAGAAGGACATGATTTCCCACAATGAGAAAGAATTCCTTTCTGCATAAATGCGTCACGTGGTCATTCAGAGGTCAATATAATCTAGTAATTTTCTTTTTTTTTGTATTATTAAAATATAACTCTCAGCAGTAAGTAGTTAGGTTGTTGTATTAAGCAATGTTTTACACATCTAAATGTGTAAAAAATATTTGATATTACAGTTTATTATTTCTGATTAAATAAATGCAGCCTTACTGACCTTTTAATGTATGAATGGTGATATTAGTAATAGTATGTACATTGTATTCTATCTAATAAAATTCTGTATTTAATTATGCTGTGTCCAGGTGAGTGTGGCCATTGGTTGTGCTACTCGTGATCGCACGGTTTCATACGCCAGCACTTTTGCTGCCTTCCTTGCTCGTGCCTACGACCAAATCCGTATGGCGGCTATCTCCCAGTCTAACGTCAACCTGGTGGGCTCACACTGTGGTGTTTCCATTGGTAAGGCATTGTGCAGCAAATACATGGTGCTTTGCCATTTTATCTAGGCTGAACTTGGTCAAATCTCTTCAGAATCCGAAATAATTGAAATGTTTCGTAACTTCTGATTTCGTCCAGGTGAGGATGGCCCCTCACAGATGGCACTGGAGGATCTCGCAATGTTCCGCGCTATCCCAACATGCACAGTGTTTTACCCTAGTGATGGAGTATCTACTGAGAGAGCCGTGGAGCTTGCAGCCAATACAAAGGTGCGTTATTGTTTCCACTTGTTGGTCTCCTGTAGATACAGTCATCATTATTTTGGCAAGAGAAGTTAATCTATTATTCTTTGACTCTGTGTTCATGCCGTTTCATGCTTTTAGGGTATCTGTTTCATCCGTACCAGCCGACCTGACACTGCAGTCCTCTATGATGCTGGAGAGAAATTTGAAGTTGGCAAAGCTAAGGTGAGGGCGGGAAAAGACCAGAATGCACTTATTTACTCTTAATTTTATAGTTTCTATATTTAGTTCCAAACTACAGCAAGGGAGGCTAAATTTAACATCAATTCTGAACTTTAGAAATGCAGTGAGCAAATGGGGCCTCCTATTGGACAGCTGTGAAATGTCTGGTTCACAAAACAGTTCTCTTTCTATCCTGTAGGTGGTGCGTCAGTCTAACAAAGATCAGGTGACCGTCATTGGAGCTGGAGTAACACTGCATGAGGCACTGGAAGCACATGACCAACTGGCCAAAGAAGGTTTGTTCAGCACCTACTGGCTGTAATAGGACATTTAAGCTACATAACTACATTTAACAGTACCTCACTTTAGAACAGGGGTCACCAAGTTCGGTCCTTGAGGGCCGGTTTTGCTGCAGACTTTAGCTCCAACCCTAATCAAACACAAAGCGGCTAATCAAGGTCTTTTAAGGTATACTTGAAACCTCCAGGCAGGTGGGTTGAGGCAGACTCTGCAGGACACCGGCTCTCCAGGTTCTAGTTCAATGACCCCTGCTTTATTTTAAAAACTTGATGAAGGCATAATAAATTAATAATTATTAAATATATTTATTACATATATTAAATCTTTGTGTTTCTAAGATAACTTTTTCTAAAAAAAAATCTGAGAATCATATTATTGTTTAAAAAGCTTGAAATATTTATTTTTTCCAGGTGTGAACATTCGGGTTATTGACCCATTTACCATTAAGCCCCTGGATGCCTCCACTATTGTAGCGAGTGCTCGTGCCACAGGAGGAAAGGTGATTACTGTAGAGGACCACTACAAAGAGGGTAAGCTGTTATGTTTTTGGTTTGTTTGGAGGTTTTTTTCTTCAGTGAAATACCATTGAGATTAAAGGGAAAGACAACCCCCCCCCCCCATTATTTATTTTGGTTCCTCTGCTCTCATTGTAGGTGGTCTGGGTGAGGCTGTCCTGTCTGCAGTGGGTGAAGAGCCTGGCATTGTGGTGCACCGGCTGGCTGTGAGCCGTGTGCCTCAGAGCGGCAAACCGCAGGAGCTTCTAGACATGTTTGGCATCAGCGCTAAATGTATCGTTGCTGCCGTCAGGCGTACATTCGCCAACTGAAACTCTTTGAACCACCCTAAACACACTTCCTCTTTCTCCACTCCTAACCCAGACCCTAAAGACAAGCTCACCACATCTCCTTATCATTCCAGAAGCTCACGGATATACCTTACTACTTAGTGTGTAAAAAATGCTCTAACTTGTGCACTATAGTCAATACAGTGTTGGCCATAGCTTTGGAGTGTTTTCTCTTTACATCATCAGTTTTGACTTCTTGAAAACTTAAAATGCTGCATTAATAGTAGTTTTTAAAGGCTTGGAAGTGTGGATTAGATCAAAGTTGCATTGCGTTTTGCACTTTTCTGAAAATCATTAAAACAATGACCATTTCATATTAAGTCATTTCATCCATTTCTTAGCTTTGGCTCTGCGCTTCCTGTAATAATTACAAGCCAGTATCACAATAAATTTTGATGATAGCCATATCGGTGCTTTCAGGGAGTAACAAAGTTGGTTTTTGTTTTTTTTAAACTGCTGTTGCATAAGCTACTGGACAACCAATTTTGGAAAGTTAGTACATGAACTATTTGGTTTTGGTGATCTGATAAAGTGTATGTCATGTTACAACACCCTCACTATCATTGTGTAGGGTGTTTTCACTGAATTTGATGTAATGTGTTAATAAATTTAACTGCCCATCCAATGCCTCTGTAGTATTGCTTTATTACCCATCGATGGGTTTACTCATAATGACATTTGCTGGTGCACAGTCTGTTTTGTACTATAACAGACCGCGAGCTTACTTTGTTGCTACTTGACAGGCAAATGTAAAATAAATATATATATTTTTAAGTCTATATTTTGGCCTGTCTGATGTGCTGTGGCTATAAAATAATGTTTGTCGCTGTTCATTAGGATAACTGCAGTTACCTCAAACTTTAAAGACAAAACCCAATCTGTTTTCACTGAGGCGGTTTTTCCATGAAGGCAAACGAAAAAAGACGTGCAACTGCGTACAGAAAACTTTTTTTACTTGAGCACTAACATTTCTATTTTGGGCAGCAGTAACGTTACATGACACCATTTTCTTATTTCAGCAAATTAAACAAATATATGAAATACAAATCATTTTCTGTGTTTTTAGTCGAGTGTCCGTATTGTGAAGTCAGAGAGGTGGTTTGGGCCAGGGAAGGAAATGACTGGTTACTTTTCGCAGTTTTGGATCCATTTGGCGGGATTTTTACTCGACACCCTTCATGAATTCCAGGAACTCTGTTGGTATTAAAAGTAAAACAAATTTCTGTTGTCTAAATGTGTATATTTTTTTGAGTAAATAACATATGTGCCATATTGAGAGCGTGAGTTTACCGTCATAATCGATCTTGCCGTCGTTGTTTTTGTCTCCGTCCTTCATCAGCTCCTCGATGTCGTCCTCAGTGATGGCCTCACCTGTCGATTCCAGCATGTTCTTCAGCTCGTCTAAGTCAATGTAACCGTCTCCATTCCTTCAATAGACAACGAAAAAACACATCTAGTATAGGAGGTAATGTGATAAACACTACAGTATCCTAAAACTTCATACTTGTCAAACATGCGGAAGACTTCAGCCAGCTCCTCTTCTGATTTTCCTTTGCTCTCCTCTTTCATGCAACGCACCATCATCACCAAGAACTCATCGAAGTCCACTGTCCCGCTTCCTGAAACCCACAGACACCG
The DNA here is from genome assembly GCA_032361165.1 of Enteromius paludinosus. Taxonomy (NCBI): domain Eukaryota; kingdom Metazoa; phylum Chordata; class Actinopteri; order Cypriniformes; family Cyprinidae; genus Enteromius; species Enteromius paludinosus. Next base: position 7,979,145 of record JAUMHQ010000089.1, on the reverse strand, counting down.
TTCAACAAACAAATCCCAATTCATAACATAAACTTCACCTGAATCTGTATGATAACTGAAATCCTACATACCATCCTCATCTACTTCATCTACCATTTCCTGCAGCTCTTCTTGAGTGGGGTTCTGGCCCAGCATCCTCATCACCTTGCCCAACTCCTTAGTGCTGATACAGCCATCCTCGGCGTCCTGAACGAAGATGTCGAACGCAGCGCGAAACTCTGCCAAGCAAAGTCAGATAGCAGCGCAAATGCCACAAGTCGGTAACATTTGTAAATTCATAAAAGAGATGGCAGTGTTGCATCACGATACATGCAGCGATATATTCAAACCGACAGATTAAAAAGATAAACTCACCATTTTTTTGTTCTTCTGTCAAGTTCTCTACCTGTTCGGTGGAAAAGAGAGCTCAAAACTTTGCTCCACTTGACTTAGAACTAAAAATATAATATGTTGTAAGACTGTACAGCTTGTCATTCGACAGAGACTGACCAAGGTCTATTCTTTACAGGAATGACAGCTGTCACTCGCATAATGTTCTTCAGACACCAGACACCCTTTGCCTCATTGTTCAACGCTTTAGCCTCGACCATGACCCTTCTCCATTTCACTGGCTATTACGGGATATGTTAAATCTAAACCTGGTTATGTTGGTTTTGTTGCTCATTTTTGGATCAAATCCATTTTGATGGTGTGTTTCCTGTTCCCCTAAAAAGGCCCCAAACCTCTTCTGCCCCATCTCCCATATATTGATTTAACCTTGAGAGCTAACTAACCTGACATTGCACAGATTGATTTCTCTGGTTGATTATTAGTTCTAACACTGAAATCAATCTCATTTTCAGACGAAGGAAATGTTGAAGGACAGGTTAACTTTTAATTAAACAGTTATTAATTTATCAGTTATTTTACATATTCATATATCAACTTTTGCCTCACTCTCCACTCAGGAGGATAAGTGCAATGATTATAATTTGTGCAATCATAACTTACCGCTGCTTTATATACATCATCCATGGCTGTCCTGGGTTTAAGGTTTCCTTTTTGAAATTGCCTGTAAACTCCTCAAAGGTAATCCAGCACAGAAGCCCACCCAGCACTCCTCTCTTCACAGCAGACACAGGACGAAGAGTCCCAGGGCCACCTGCCTTGGCCTTTATGGCTGGAATGGATGGCCCCAGAAAGACAAAGCCTTTTGTCACTCCCCTTTCCTATCTAAGAGAGCGAGGGATGGGTGAAAAAGGAAAGGGAGCGGGACAGAAAGGGGTTAGAGATGGCATGGGCTATAAATAGGGGAGGAATGTCAGAGACAACAGGCAGGAGAACGCGAGTTATGACAATAAGTCCTTGGCACTGGAAGTCCCTGGCAGCCTGAGCAACAACCCCATATCAGGTTCTAAACTTATCCACCGGTCACCTGCATTTGCCAATCACTGTTGAGCAGCATCACGACTGCATTCTTGTGGCAGGCCCTGGTCCTTTGTGTGCAGGAAATTACTATAATCAAAAAGGGCAAATAGCACTTCTTGTTATTAAATCTTAACCAGTGTTTGGGGTTGTTAAAGGTGTGGGTCCTTTAAGAGACTGAACATGAATAATTCCCTTCAATGTTTTACCTTTGGTCAAAGAACCACACTGAAAATATGGGACTGGATAAGCAAAGTTTCCCAGTACCACTTTTCCAATGTGGATCTGTGCAGTTGTTCTAGCTTGCATTAAAGCTCAAGACGATTAGCTTTTACACAAACGTAAGGCATAAAGTAAGTGTAGTTTTTAATAAACTGATTTTATATTCAAAAATTTAATTTGCATTGAATATTAATGTTTTAAATGAGAAAAAAATGCAATACGAGCAGCACAAAAAAATCATACGTTTTTGGTTCTAGTTGTGGTTATGAATGAAAGATCAGGAGAAACATCTAATTATTTTAGTCCTAAAACTAGTGATATATAAACAGCTGCTTCACTGTGGCTTCTCTCCACCACAGGTCCTTCTTTATTTCTATAATTAAGTCCAGAGAAGGGAACCTAGAGCTCAAGTCACTACTTGTGCCCGAGCTGCTTGAAAACACCTGACCACGTTTTGTGAATTATTATATCATTCCTGATTGTAAGTGACATGTTAATTTCTGATGGGTTTTTGTTTGGGACAGTTTTATAATGTAGAGTAATTTGGAATAAGTGTTTCTTTGGTTGTCATTTTCCCTCAAATCAGTCGGTTTTTAATGTCAAAACCAGACTTCATCAGTATTATGTTAGGCCACAAGTAACATGAAAGCATCAAGCACAGACTAATTTCACCAGTGCTGACATCACAATGATACACTATGCTATTCTGGATCCCTCTGGCCTAAATTAAGAACCATCAACTAGCCATGAACCTTCCCTTAAAAGACTATTGGAGTAAGAGATTACAGAGCACACACACATACAATTCACAGACGAAACGCAGTATAATTTCATAAGGATTGGGGTTCGTTTTGCTGTGTTAGGTAAATCTCCTTTTATTGCTTTTACTCATTGCCCATGTTCTCAGCAGCTCTATCCACGGCCAGCATACAACAAACGCAACCTCCTCACAGTGAGAACATGTAGCAGCTGAGACACTGAGGTTCAGAGGGCGTGTGTGGGACAATGAGGACAAAGTGGGCTTGGACACCGGACAGGTCAGCAGAACACACTCACACCATTGACTCACTACAGACAGACATTTGTACGAGGAGCAGCAGTCTGGCAAAGTGGTTTTGCCAGATAGCATAAAATTACAGATTCTGTCTCACTCTTACCCACTGTTTGTGTGGACAGTATTACAGGCTCATCCATTTGAAAGGGACATTAGTTGTCAAGGGAGAATTTTAGAAAAGGGTAGCTTAAACTTCTTTTTTTTAACAAACACTATACAATATTATAAGCTTTAGAATTCCTTCTTTAAAAGTTACTTAGGGTTTAAAAGTCAAGGCAATTAACAATTGTTATAATTATTATTCAATGGTGCATACGTTTTATAATTTGTGCACTTTTCTGTGTGCTTGATTTTGCTAATAAAATAAAGTTCTTTAATTATACGAATTCAAATCTGTAATGATATCTGATATCTAATGCAAATCTGAATTAGATTAAAACTGTTAAGGAATCTGAAAAAGAAGTATAAGATGCTTCAGGGTGTGCACATAAAAAAATTTTCTTCCTATGTCCACATACACAGTTGTTGCCCGTTTTGTATCCAGTGCTGTCTGAGCAAATTTAAACAGATTCGCAAGGCAATATCTCACTCTGCAGTGATACTTTATGGTGTGAATGTAAATGCAAACAATCCTTCCCTATACAATGTGACCCTGAGAGCTGGTCTATTTGTATGTGTCTGTGAGACCCACGTCCAGCCGTAACTGTGGCTTTTTTTAAAACACCCTTCTTTCCTCCCCCACAGATTTCCCAAATCTCTCATTTCACACTAATGAGTGAAATCAAAAAGATAGAGTTCACAGAAGTTTTACACACACAAAAGAAAACATATGCCAAACTTAAAATGAATTAATGTCGTTGCTTTAGAAAAGAAAGGATCAAACCCAGTGGCCCTTGTTTTAAAGTATTGACCAGAATAGCTATCTAATTATCAAATGCATTGACATTTAGACATTTTAAATGTGACGCCACACGTAAATCAGCCATAACCGAGAGGAGTGTGTAATTGCTGTATAGCTGTATGCTTTTAAAACACACTGCGTTTGTCTGTAAGCCTGTCTGCCTCCATCTGTTTGTTTTATGAGTTAGAGAAACATGTCTTTCTCTTTTGGCAATGTCTTTTTCCTTTTCTTACATACGTGCTAATGGCAGCATGCCAGGCCAGAAACATGTTGAGGACGAGACATGGAGCCGGAGAGAGATCCCTGTACGGGTCAGTCAGGCTGCTCGCTCGCTGCCCTCTTGTTTGGATAACTCTCTCATTTGTCCATCTCAAGTGCTACAAGGTGTGAACACTGTGTCACTGTGGCATGACGTGACTGACACTGACCATCATTCCTCTGGCTCTCTCTCTCTCTCTGTCCCAAACTCTAGTGTTTGTTGGCACAACCGTTGACTTTATAAGGAGGAGTTGATATTTTTGTGAACTCCTGGCAATGAAGGTCCTTGTACAAGTCTGACCACGTACTGTGATCTCCTCCCTGTTTTCTCCTCCTCCTTCTCAGTGCTGACAAAGAAAGAATTTAAGAGGGCAGCTGGAGGTGAGTCTGCAGGTACATGGTGAGCATCTGAACAGTTCGGATCAGAATCATGCAGGCTCTTTTGGTGTTTTGCGTGTGCTTAGGAGCTTTATCTGTGAAAGGAGATGTCCTGAGTGGACTGAATTCCCTACTCACGTTTATAACTGAGACTGATGTTTCATCCTCACATCATCAACCAGTGGATTCTTCATCAGCATCAAGTGAGTTCACCAGTAATTATAGTAATTATGATTTCAAGAGCAGTGACATAGTTTGCAGTCAGACAAGTTAATGGTGTCTGTTATACTTTGTTCTTGTTCAAAGTGTTATTGTACTATGATAAAGTCTTCAACTAAAGTTACAAAGAATGAAAGTTTCAATTGTTGAAAATTACTTGATATGTGTGTATGGCTGCATCTACACTGACATTTTAATTATTTACTGCATGTCTACTAACTCTCAGACTGTTAAGGCAGGTTTAGGGTTAGTAGAATAAGTTGACATATACTTGCAAAGTTTCTGATAGTCAGTATGTACTGTAGTATGTTGTGTCTACTAATACTCTAATGACTAATAGTTCACATGTAGTTGCAAAATTACTTACTGTTAGTCGAATATCTAAAGTGGACTATTGAAATAAGGTGTTACCCTGCGGTGGATTAAGGAATCTAAAATATGATAATGAATAACAAGATATTAATATGTGTACTGATAAGCGGCTAGTAATATGCATGTTGATAAGCAGCTTTTTAAGAGTAAAAATGAGTCCTTAAAATGAAGTGTTACCTATTTATTTGAAAAAATCTTACCCCAAACATTAAATTAGTGCATGTGTAGCTTTTTCTGTCAACAGTGCAGTTGTTGGTTCACACATGGTTCTGAATTCACTTATTATTGTGTTGAATCATGGCTGCATTTGCAGATGAAAAGGAAACCAATGAAGTACAAAGAACAGGGCAAGTAAGCGACACTGCCACAGACACACAGGTGAGTTTGTTTTTCTGGAGACAAACCAATCAGGTTTCTTGCATCAAATAGTTTGGTGAAATAAATAGAAAACAGTAAATATTGAATTCGTGACCATACACATATCCAATAGTAACGCCTGTTTGCTGCACAGGCTGCTACTGTTGTTACAGTGGAAGAAGTATGTGTATTCTGGCAGTCCAAGATAGCACAACCATACCATAAATGCTAATTATAAGTCTATTTTTGCTTCCTCTCTTAATGCTCAACCTCTCATTTTCCTCCTCTTTTATTCCTGCCTGTGCTATTTGTCCACTATATTTAGTTTGTGTAGTTTGTTCAGCATGTTTCTGGTCATTCCTAATGAGCACGATTCCTGCTGTGTGTCCCATCAGTCAGTTATGGGGCGCGCTGAGGCTGTGTGGGTGGAGCTCAATGCCGTGTTGGAGAGATGGGGTGGAACAGCAGGGAAACTAAATACAATCTTGAGGGAACTCAAAGAGGAGAAAAAACGCCTCTTGGACCAAGGGGAAGAGCAGAAAGCAAAGAAAAAGGAAAAGGAAGAAGATGAGGATGAAGAAGAAGAGGATGATGATGATGAGGAAGAAGAAGAAGAAGAGGAGGAAGAAGAGGAAGAAGAAGAAGAAGGAGGAGAGGCGGAAGGAAAGGAAGAAGAGACAGCCGAAGAGGAGGAGAATGATGCATCTAACAGCACCTCGACCCAAGATTCATTACCAGAAGGCTGCCAAGTGGGAGAAAATCGAGTTTCCTGCAAGCACATTGGCTTGTCCCAAATACCAGTCATCACAAACCAGGAAGTCACCATACTTGAACTGCCTGGTAAGGTCTGGAAATGCTGAATGATCTGACATAAGTATATGCATCACTGAAATGTATAATTTATTTTGGTTGTGTCTTGTAATAAGCACAGCCATTCAACATTTTAACCAATGCGCTGTCTTACAGGGAATAACTTAACAAGAATTCCTTCCAGTGGTTTTTCGGGACTGCCAGATCTTGAAGAGCTTGACCTAAGTTTGAACAAACTGGATGACTCCTCCTTTGGCCTAAGTCTCTTCATGGTACTGGCATTTTTTTATCCCTTCAATTACACCGGTTAAATACTCCTATAATCTTAAAAGAGTATGTACTGTACGTCTACATCAAATCTAAAAATAATTCCATCCTAGTCAGGATTTTTAAGAACATACAAATTAAAAGTTTCAAATTATAACCGCTAACTATAAGTCCAGCCAAGATACGTCCGGATTTCCCAGCAGGAGACCTTGAGAAGAGTCCAAACACGCCACTCCCAAAGCAAACTCGGCAGCATGAAAATAGGAACCACGGCTTGGCCAGTGGAAAATGCCACTGTCTTCTTTGGACCGTCTATTAAATGTCTGTGAAATTAGCATGAAGAGTAAATTTTCTTTTTTTTCTTCAGTTTACAATGCACATTTATGTTGTTTCACAAAAGACAAGTAGCTTTTAATTTGGTGGTAGGCACAGTGGAAACACTGCTGTGTTACAATGCAGGCTCAAAAATCACTAGGCCCGAAACAGACTGGACATAACCATTAAGTCCTGTGTAGACAAGTTTGTTTCTGCTCTTTCGACAGAATCTGACAACGCTGAAAATTCTGAAACTCGATGGCAATGAACTTACGGCAGTTCCACAGTTACCATCTTCTTTGGAGAATCTGACGATCAACAACAATAGATTAAACCAACTAGCTGCACACAGCTTTGAAGGTTTGTGTTGTTTTCATACCAGCTGCACAAACACAAGTTTATTCATGGATTTGGTCATTTGTGTGAGTTCCTTATATCAATCAATCACCGTTATTTATATAGTGCTTTTAACAATACAGATTGTGTCAAAGCACTAAACAGTATCAAATTTGGAGAATAGACTGTCAGTGATGTATGATGACAAGATTAAGCACTCAATATTCAGCTAAAGGCATTCAGCTCAGTTTTAATAGGATCTTTGTAATCAAATCTACGATTATCGCTAGAGGTGTCCCCAACTAAGCAAGCTAGAGGCGACATCGACAAGGAACCAAAAGTCCTTCTGTGACAGAATGGAGAAAAACACCTTGAGAAAACCAGACTCAGTTGAGGGCCAGTTCTCCTCTGACCAAACAAAATTAACTAATTTCCAGTTCAATATTAAACACAGCAATGTCAGATTGTGGACTTATTGTGTGTTTGTGTGTGTAATCTTTCCTCTTTACAAAGATTTACATATGAAGAATGGGATAGTATTTTTGTAATGTTTAAAATAATTTACAATCACAGGAGATATAATCTAGTCTCATATCAGTAGCTGTATAAAAAAAGTTTTGTTGTGGGGGCTGACATGCTGAGAACGCATGACCAGCCAAATATTACTTGCTTAATCTTAGTTACTCCCCCTTTGCTAGACATTTTTCTTCACAAGATATTTTTATACAAGTTTACACTAGCTTTTCATCTGACTATTTACAAAGTTGGTATACTGTCTAGTGTTCTAGTCATGTGGTGTATTCCAGCCTTAAAGGTACCATAGAATGCATTGAGAGAATATTTTAAATTGTTCTCTGATATGTACATAGAAGGTGTGTAGCTTAGGTAAGGGGGAAAAATGCCCAGAAACGGTTTTACAGGTCCATTTACAACCCTAGAATTTGACCCTAGA
>JAUMHQ010000089.1:7958978-7971200 GCA_032361165.1 Enteromius paludinosus | reverse complement strand
TATAAGAAGTAGGAAACGATGGTGTTTGAGACTCACAGTATGTTATATCCATGTACTGAACTGTTATTATTCAACCATGCCAAGGTAAATCCAGTTTTCCATTCTATGGCACCTTTAAATAAATCATTACTGACTGCTAAAAGATCATTTGAACAATAGTTTTTACAACTGAATACTTTTTTGTGTGAGGTTACATCCATGCCACTAGGTGTCAGAATAAGTGTAGTAAATTACTGATGCGCCTTTAGCTGAACTAACAAAATATCATTTTGTTTTCTGCAGGCTTGATTAACCTACAAATCTTAGAACTGACAGGAAACATCCTCTATGAGAACAGCATTGCACCCTGGGCTTTCAAACCTCTGAAGGCACTCAAGTATTTACGACTGGATAAAAACAGATTCAGTGGTATACCAGCAGGCTTGCCCCCATCTTTAGAGGTCAGTTCTGTAACCAGGCCAAGGATTCAGTCACTTGCTTCTCTGTATAGGTTTATGATTTTTATACTTTGATATGTCTTGGTGTATTTGCAGGATCTGAAGTTGCAGGACAATCAAATAGTGGAGGTGCAGGACAGGCTTTTGGATAAGTGTGTCCACTTGAAGGTGTTAGATCTCAGTCATAACCTCCTAAAAGAAAACAGCTTCTACCCTGAGGCCTGGATCAAGCTGCGGTGAGTCGCACGTGCACTTTTTTTATTTTATAAAACATATTATATTATATATATATAGTTATTTCCATATTCACATTTTATATAAAATACTTTATAAATTGTTTGGATATATAGATTATCAAATTAATCAAATCATTATTTCTGTATAAAAAATATATTTCTATATATATGGTGGGGTACAAAAATATGTAATGCAAATATGCATCTATATTATCATACAAAAAGTATCTTGTACATGATATTATAATGTATTTTAAATGTATATAAACTGGTCATTCTGTGTCAAATCTGGTTCCTTTAAAAAATGTGAGAAGTGTTCTTATTTGTACTGTATTGTCACCATTGGCATTAAATGCAACAAAGATTGCTAAAGTCCACAGATATTACTAATAGACCTGGGGGTAGTCGTGGCCTAATGGATAGAGAGTCCTCCCCCAACTGCTCCCCGGGCACCGCAGCAATGGCTGCCCACTGCTCCGGGTGTGTTCACGGTGTGTGTGTGTGTGTGGTTGATCACTTCTCACTGCTGTGTGTGTGCACTTGGGTGGGTTAAATATAGTATGGGAAACCATACCTGGCCACTTGTCACTTCCTTAAAATAACATATGCTGCCATCTTTTTTTTTTTTCAGAAAGATATTATCAAAATCTGAAATTTGAGCCAGGGAAGTTTCTGAAATTTGGTTGATTTGACTTGGAATGACCCAAATCCAGGGTTTCCAACTCAATTCCTTGAGGGCCAGAACCCTGCAGTGTTTAGGTACGGTCGGTCACACTGGACTTTTTGCTCCATTTAACTTCCATTCATACATGTGCAAAAGAGACCGGAAACCCAAGCTTCTGCGGCAAAGTTGCACATGCTGCTGCATTCCAAAGTTCAAGTTTGGTTGAACTCTGACCTGCGAAATCACATCACGTGAAGGTCAGTTTGGTCACGGCGTGACCTTTCTCATTTTAGCCATGTCATGTCCCATATTTGCAACTGCATACGACAAACAGTTGCATGCCTAAACTGCTGTGGGACCGTACCTTTAAGATGAAACCCTAATTAAAAACACATGATCCAACTAATTAAGTCTTTCAGGCTTATTTGAAAACTGTGTTTGGAGCAGGAATGGAACGGAGTTTGACACCTCTGACCCAAACGATAAACGTATATACAATAAATAATTGTACACACGCACACACACACGTATACCATGTTTCTTTCTGTGAATTGAAAGGACTTTCCATAGACTTCTATTACTTTTATGACCAAACAATAATTTCTATCCCCTAACCATAAACCCTGAATCCGATCCCCACAATGTTTTACTATCCTTGAGGTGACATTTTGTCCACATTATGTTGCATAAACAAGTGCACACACGGTCCCTTGGTATAGTTCCCTTTTTAACCACTAGATGGTGCACAATAGACATGCTGAGAAAAGTAACCCACTAATTGCTAACACAGTTCCTGGAACCTGTGTGTCCATCATCATCATCAGAATCAGTTGAAGGAGTGTGATCAATTATTCTGGACCTGCTGTCAGCCTGCATCTGCCTCATAGTTTTGATTCTACCAGAGTAAATGTGCTTCTCCAAGGTCTCACATCACTCATCCTCAGGAGCGTGTTATACGGGAGGCAGAAGCGACAGAGAGCCCACTCATCACTCACTCTGCCCTTTACCCCGTCAAACACACTGAGCGATGGGCTTAAGCTAGAAAAACAAGTCAGAAATACACATACCACCTCCCAGCTGTTTGGAAATCCTAGCTTAATTTCACTAGTAATAAAGAATTTGTCTACGATCATATATAGAGCATTGTAATTAGACATAAGCTCACTCATGGATAACAGTTTGCACTTGTATTGTGGTGAATGCAGATGTTTGGCTGGCCACCGATCAGCCAAATGGAGTGGTTTACTGGTTATGGCTTGGCTGTGTGATGGTGAATGTGTTGGGGTTATGATTCATAAAGGGGTGACCGTGACTCTCAAGCATTCCTGCTGAGAGACATTTTGTGGATTTTGTTTTGTAGAGCTGCCAACCTACACATATACGGTTAGCACATAAAACCATCCATCCATACTTCTTCTAAAAGCTAAAAAAAAATAAACAGGAATGATGTAGAAATCCGAAACAGAAAAAGATAATCAGTACTTTATACCTAAAAGACACATGCAAAGTCCATACAAAAATAAAAATCCAGTAATTTACTCACCTTCAAACCAATTTGAAGAAGTAGATATGTATTTTAGGAATGCACTGGTTCACCGTTCAATTACAATAATTGTGAAATATAGCTTTCTAATTTCGAACAAAACAAAAGCATCCAAACATTAATGTAAAGGTAACCTATATGACTTATTTTTTAAGTGTTCTGATGTTATACTATAGCTTTACTTCAAAAACAGACCAAAGTAAATTAAAATGAGACCTTCCATTAAAGCTTTCTCCGCACCATAAGCTTTTTTGTTTTTTCCACCCCCTCCATTCCCTCTCTCACACTGACTCTCATAAAGTCAGCAAATTATACTAATACATTATTCATCTCTAACATCTTTTACTCATTTTCTTTTCTTGCGAGTTGCAAATGTTTTTGAAACAGTGCCATTCAAAGCTGGTTTGCAGGAATTCATCATTTTCTTTCGTTCTATTCGCTCTCATTAACATCTACATTCCCAGGCGTTATCGCTGGAATCGTTTCCATGGCTATTGCACTGTTTACTTTTCAGCTGCCTTTCTAAGGTAACCCGTAATTAGCTGCAGTGAGCGTAAGTGAGCTCCGATCATCCATCAGCCCAACTTTACAGGCTCTTTATTTAAAAAATAATGTCACATTGTCACCAAATTGCTGCTGTTAATTGTTACTGTTGATGTGTGTGTTTGTGTGTGTGTGTGTGTGTGTGTGCATGCAATCACGTCTGTGATCCTGTGATCTGCCCAAACACTGCAGCACCACACTATTATCTCGGCACAATTCTCTGAACCTCCCCGAGTTAAAGCAAGACTGTTACTGTCCGATTTTATTTCTTCAGCCTTTCTGAGTGCCTGTCAGCCCAAATAATGTCCAAATAGGCACCATGGACCCAGCTCCATCAACACCTCCTCAACACTCCATTTCTCTAACTTTCTCTCATCTAGCAGCCCAGCTTCATATATACACATACCCAAAGGTGTAGTCTTGACAATTTTTCCTGAATCTTGTGTGTGATCAGTCACATGACATTTCTAGCCGAGACGACTGGGTTCAAAAAAACATTTGTGGTCCAAAGATGGCAAATTGCGTACTTCTGGGGGGTCTTGTAGCAGAACTGCTATTGAAATGATTGAAAATTCTAATTATAGCTTACTGACCCTCAGCATAAAAGACACTCCATACTAATAATCTTCTTTTCTTTTCTCTCTGTATATGTTACTTAAACTAGCCGCTTTAACATGGTATGACTATATTAAAGTTCTCACTTCCTTGAGCTCCGTCCTCCTTTTTTTAAAGATCCAGGCCTATAAAATCTAATTACAGTTTTTAATGTCACTGGTCATGGTTTATTTCTCTTAGAGGAGAGGCTCTAGTAGAAGAACTGCTAAATAGGATTCTTTTAAAGTTTCTTCAAAAGTGACACATCTCTGACCAGGGATGTCCCTTCTGGAATAAGCAGGCAAATGTCATGGGAGTCTGTGCAACTTGGGGTTGAAAGGCCGTGGCGCGCTGTGTGTTCATATGCCATTGTGTTTATATAGGTGCACAAATTTCTGTCTGTGAGCAGTGACACCACAGGCCCCCTGTCATCTGGAGAGTTGTTTTGGTTCTTGGGGTGAAGAACAGGGTGTTCTGGAGGAGGGCTCCTCTGCAGGCTAGTGACCTGAGACTGAGGATTTTGATGGATGTGAGGACATTGTGGATGCGCTAGCTGGACTGAGCTTACGGGAATGAGGCAGGGGGGGTGAAAGAAAGGACACGCGCTGCTTGTTTTCTCACACAGGGAGAAAAAAATGCAAGTTAGTGCAGTTTCACCAAGAGGTTCACATTCTCATTCCATAATGAGTTATATAAAGTGTCTCTGCCTGAGGAGACAACCAAGAGCCTGCAGTTGTGCAGATATGAGGAGACACACTCGCATACACGTAAATGCCTTCCACTCTTTTAAAGCGTAAAAGAAAATTTTCGAAACCTTAATATTGTCAGGAAAAGAGCGTGAATTACGGAGCCACAGCTGGAGATGGTTATGCCATTGCTCGCTCTTGCTAGTTCAAATCATGGTGCCCTAAATGAAGGGGCTGAGTTTAGCTGTGCCTGGGTCTCCCACATGCATGATATAACATGAGATCCAATGAAATGTGCCTTGTTGTGACAGTGGTCTTCCTGTCCTGCTTGCCAGGTTACGTAAGGGCAGTTGTGCAACGCTGGCATCAGAGTGCCTGTGGACATGTGGTGGCAGCCGTGCACTCTGCTTCTCGTTATGGGAACGAGATCCTCATCCCTGAGGATGCCCATCGTCATTGGCTTGTCGGTGGGGGGAATCTGTTTGGGAACAATGTCAATATGTAAATCCGACTCAGACATGGGAAACCAGTAATCCTGAAACTGCTTTATTGTGTTCTTGAATTATGCAATTTCTTCGGAACCAAATAGTATTTTATTGCAGTTTTGTCACTCGGATGGTATCCGGTATCGCACGTTTCAAAGTTTTTATGATGCTTTTACATACAGTTACAAGTTATACAGTACAGACAGTGGATTACCTTTTTGTACTGGTCAGCATAATGGCGCATTATGACAGACTGCTATTATAGTATAACTAAGTTAACGTAATATCTAAAATATGAAAAATGCATATTTTTTCTCTGTGTATGTAAGTGTAGGTATGTGTGTCTTTTTGGCTGTAGTTGTTGTGTTGGCTCACTTGTGATAGAGGTCTATTGCGCACATGCATAATAAAATATTTATGGATTTTATTTAACAACCCAAATGTTGATGAAAACCTCCTAAAGAGAGGTAAAATTCTCTCTATTTATTGGCATTAACACTTATTTCCAAATAACAGGAACGGCATGCACTTAAATTTACCAGTGGCAGTCTTGACCCACTTTCTGCCAAAATCCCAATTCTGACTTATTTTCTCAGAGATGTGAGATATAAAGTCAGAATTGGGAGTTAAAAGTCATAATTGCAAGATATAAACAAAAAACTTTTCCACTCATAATCAGACTTTATAACTCACAGTTCCGACTTTTCATGTAATAGCAACTTTATAAATTTGAATTCTGACTTCAAAACATGCAATTTCAAAGGCAAAATTGGGAGTTTGTATCACGCAATTCTGAGAAAAGCATTGTGAGATAAGAAATTACCTTTTTTTTTTTTTATTTATTCTGTGGTGGAAATGGCCTTCCATAGCATTTTAGACTAAATTAATTATGCAACTTTATAAATGATGTGTAGAAGGTTACATTCAAAATGCACTTGTCTCAAACTAGTTAGAACACTCAAAAATGCTTCTGTTATAAGTGACGTTATTCACATTAATTCTGGGGGAATACAGTTATCAAATCTTTCAATTAATATCCAAGTGTTAAAAAACAGCCTCTTACCACTTTCTTTGTTCTTTCGGCCTCCCTCCTCCTCTCCTCCATTTATGCCTATTTATTTATCTTTCTGTATATAGGAGGCTATCTGAGTTATAGTAGAATAGTTTCTCTGAGCCCATCAAGCCAAATCTGTTTACCACATGGGCACAATAAATCTGACACATTGGACATGGCAGTTTCTCTTAGCATTCAAAAGCTTTCTTGAATATACATTGAGGTAATAGAATTGCTTTATTTAACTTAAAACTGGGAATAGACATAGCTCAGGGCTCCTCTCTAAAACGCTGTCTGCTACATTCACTGCAAAATATTGATTGATATTCAGTCTGCAACATCTGAAGTCCCATCTCTCATCTCAAGGTCAGTATCAGAGCTTGTCGGGTGAATGAAATCCACATGGAGGTCACTGTAGCTTTTGATGTAATAATAACAGTCATTGCCATTTGAGACCCTTATTCACCCTCAGCGCACTGGTGGACTGGGCAGCCGTCAGTGTTATGGAGGCAGAGGAAATGTGCTCCTGACTCCTGCTGAGAAGAACATTGTAAACTTACACCAGCTGCCTCCTCGAGACCCCTCTTGAAAAACACAAAAGTCTCTTATAACACTACCATGACTTTTAGGACGTTCTCTCACTCGCTCGAAATCTTCCACCCCCAAATCCCCCTTGTGTCTTCACAGAACACACACAAATACGCTTAACCGAAGTCGACACACAAGCTTTTTTGGCCCTAGCTGCCTTGTGCTGGGTTAATGACCTGCCATGGGGCCCGTTCTCCATGCAAACACTGCAGAAAACTTCACAAGCTCCCCCCAACACTTGAAAGTAACCCACTGGATATGATGCAACCGATGTACACTAACCATCAAAAATACTCTAACACAGTTTACATAAATACAAGTTGTAAAGAGGTGCTTAAACAAGCAAGTATGTCTGGTAGACCAGCAGAGCAGTCTTCCTGATGAAGCTGTTTGAACAAGAAAGCCTATAACTTTCATGCTAACTATTAGTGGTACCTATTTGAGGTTTCAGTTAGTGAGAAATATTGGTGTATTGAAGTGAATGATTATAATTCCTTCACTTAAAAAACTTAATTTTTTCCTCCTAACTGAAGGTTAAAAGTTACAAAATATTCTCATGGAACATGATTTCTAATTTCTAATTAATATCTTAGTGAGGTTTTGCAAATAACAAGTTTCGGGAGGAAGCGCTGGACGAATCGATCACGGCTGCATCGCTTATCCAATCAATCTCCTTGTTACTCCTGCCCAATCAAATCCTTCCTCCCTTTACTTCCGCTTCTCGTCTTCGTGCATCTCTCCTCCACCCGATCCTTCTTGCCTTCGCGCCTTCCTCCGGGGGGCATGCGGGGACCGAGCCGAACGCCGAGCTCTTGCCCTCGCAAGGGTTCACACCACTAGGGTTCGGGGTCTGCCGTTCTCCCAGCATTTAGTCATATTGCCCACCGCTGAGGTAACACCCCACCTCTGTCTGTCTGTTTTCTCAGGAAGCTGGAAACTCTTGATCTGTCCTATAACCAGATGGCAGTGGTGCCCTCAGATCTGCCCCGGGCCTTGCGCCAACTCTTCCTGCAGCACAATCACATTCACTCCATTCCTTCATACTCACTGAGTCACCTCCGCCCAGGCTTAAGGTCCCTACACCTCTCCCACAACCTGTTAGAAGAGCACGGTGTGCTGGGGAAGTCATTTCGTGGTGTTTATCAAACGCTGGAGGAGTTACACTTGGACAACAACAGGTTTCAGAGGGTGCCACACAATATGCGCCATTTCAAGAACCTCAAGGTGCTGCGTCTAGACCACAACCGTATAAGGTATGTACCCTTAAGTTCTGTTCCTAAACTCAGTGGTCAGACATGAAAGCTGGTGTCTTAAATCTGTCTAATGATACACAATTTGTCCAGATCAACTGAGAGTGTGTTGTTTTAAAATGCTGTAAATGTACAACATTAATCTGGGGGCTGTCAGCAATCTTTGCCTCTTAAGATGTTAAAGCTTCACTGCTTATGCCCTACATAGACTACTACCTTCTAAAGCAGCATCATAGAATCTCAAGTGACTCTTAATACACTAATAAGCACATACAACCTAGTATAGTATGCAAAAATATTGTGTGTAATAATAAATTTATATATGCACAATACCATTCGAAACTTTGGAGTCTTTTGGAGTTTTTTTGCAAGAAAATTAATTGCACATTCAATTAATCAAAATAAAGACCTTGTTACTGTACGCTGACTTCTTTGTCAATGAAAAGTCAAAAAAAATCTTGAATGAAACATATCATGGTTTCCACAAAAATGTTTAAGCAAAAAAAAAAAATTTAATTATTTAGTTAAATCAGCATATTTAAATGATTTCGGAAGGATCATGTGACACTGAATGGCTGCTGAAAATGTTGCTTTGCCAGCTCAGGAATAAATTACATTTTAAAAGTATATTCACATAGAAAATAGTTATTTTAATTTGTTATCATTTTTCAAATATTACTGCCTTGGTGTGCATAAGGGACTTCTTTCAAACCATTAAAAAAATCGTACTGACCCCGAATATTTAAAAGGTAGTGTTTACTATGCATTACTGAATAATATATGTGTATTATAGTGTATTATAGTGTTGTTTGAAGATTTTTTTTACAGTGTTCATTGCCGTGCATTCTGGATTTGCATAATTCCCCCCAAAAAAAACATACTGTGAAATTGAAATATGAATGCCTTAAAATACTGTCTAGTAAGTCACTAGGTTTTGGAGTAGAACTGTAGTGTTAAGCTTCTACATGCCCATGAATGCAACCTCCATTCAATATCCTCCTCATTCAAACTCCCACTCAGGCTCAGCTCAGATCATTTTCTTTGATCTTCTTTTAAACATTCTCTCTCATTTATTACTCACTAATTTTACTCTTTCTTTTCCGTTAGTTTGCATTTCAAAGGCATAAAGACTTAAGCTTGACTGTAGTGCAACCAATATGGCAGCCGATGTAGTGTAGTGCGAGCTCCAAGCCCAAGAGGGAACTACATGAACTGCACTAATTAAAATATTTGTGTGCTTGCTTTAGGGTCTGCCAGTAATAACTAGGATGCATATCTCTACTCTCTAAACTGCTCTTGATTTATTAAGGTCTAGAAACACTTAAGAAATTAGCATTTTTGTCTTGTTCTAAAAATAAATTAACATTTTAATTTTATTTTATTACATTTTTTAGAAAGTTACTTGAGGAGCAACATTATTTGATAATTTTTATGAAATTATTATTATTATTTATTTATTTATTTTTTTTTTTTTTGGAAGAGACTATTAACTCACTCAAATGTTGCACACATATGCTTTATATATATATAGTGATATTTAGGTATTACTGAAAACATTAAAAAAGGGAATTACTATGGAAATTCTGTACATCTCTAAAACAAAAAGTGTGATAGTGAGTAAAATGTATGTCTTTCTTTTTTCAGCTCTGTCCCAGTGAAATCAATCTGTAAGGTTAAAAGGACTGAGGATTCTCCCCTATCAGTCGTCCATTTAGAGTACAACTACATCAGTGTGATGAAAATCCCTCGTGCTGCTTTCTCCTGCATTCGGGATTCCAGCAAGATCACACTGGAGCCTCAGAGCCAAACACAGGGCTAGAAACACCCTGTCACTTCAAGCCTCCCCCTCTGTTTCTTCTGTCAGTCACTCCTAAGACTGAAAACTGTAAACACCGTGTCCATTAAAACTATTAATAGTGTGCATGCTTCCTCTTCAAATGCACATTTGGGTCATGTTCAGCAACTTGGAGCATATAATACATTATTTTGTATGTAATAAACATTCTTCTTGTAAGCTTTTGAAACAAGTGGGCTTAGAAACCCCCTTTCTTTCAAAATTTGTTTAGGCTTTAATGATTTTATTATTACATAATTTTATTATTATTTAATTGTAATTTTATTAAGTTTATTATGTTGTATTATTATAAATCATCTTCTGATGTCACATTAAAACAGATTCATGTCTAAAATGAAATGTTTTAGTAAATATAAATGTTTTTGTGTGTTGTGTGAATATTGTGTGATGGACCCATAGCTCACAGCCCTGGTAGGTGCAGCTAGAAGGGAAAAAAATTGTAGTTTGAGAATGAAGGGTATGTGACAGCATCTTTATTATCCATGACTTTCAGGACACACTGCCTCAGGTGAACGACTGCAGGCCTCTGCGCAGAGATGATGTTTTGAACGGCAAGGTAATGAGATAGAACTTATGAGCTGTGATGTCTGCTGAGTTCAGGTGTGAATGACGCCCACAGCTCCGAATAGGCCCCCTCTCTGCTCATTCAGCAACACCGCCTCTGGGTAAGAATGGGGTACTTCAATGCCATTTACATAAGTACCACAGATTTCTCCTAACCAAGAAACCTATCAAAGCGTAAAGCGCCCCAAGATCAGTTTCTTAAAGCATAAATGATTTGCATCAAGCTGTTGCCCTCAGTGACCTTGACTTATCATTCAAAGGCAATCTGATGGCATGACACATTTAGTTTGAATTGCATTACACTGAAGGCACTGGGCTCATTTAAGGTCTTTTAAAACTCTCTCTCTGTGTCACTGGCCATCTTGGTAATGTCTTTGGGCAGCTATTACAAATCATCAAAGCGCTGCTGTAATCTGCATGAAAGGGAGAAGTCCTAAGTCTCTTTAAACGGTTTGTCAAGCCTGCATTTCATTAGTATGTCAGGTTACCAATAATGTGACTAAAAAATGGATTTGCATTATATAGCAAGATGCAAGTACAGCTACAAGAACATTTATTGACATACTTTTTTTTGTGTAGTATAGCCTTTTAATGAGTTGAGTGTAGGGCAATGTTTATCACTGTCAAAAAAAGAAATCATACTCACATTTTGTGAACCAAGTGACCCAGTCGACATCTTTAGATCAAAAGAGCAGCTGGACACTTCAAATAGGGCATGCAAGAAAAAAACAGAAACGTTGCACGATTTAAAAGACACACGTGAAGAGCAGCAGGGCTTCTGTCTTCTATACAGGGATAATGGCTCTGGGGTGCAAATGTGCATGATTCCCGGTGATCATTTTCCTGGAGGAGAGGTTTAATAACACTGTGACTGGTCTGTTTGCAAAACACAATGCCTGTATTCTTGCAGCCGCGTAAGGGAAAAATATGGTTAACAATATTGCAGAAAGACATGAGCAAAGGGTCTGTCTGAGATCCTCTCCAGCACATCAATGCCACAGAAACCTTGGTGTCCTTCCAGTTTTGTTAGCAAAGTGACTTCTTAGGGCTTGACATTCTTTGTCCTGACGTTTTATTAGCGAGCACTAATGAAAAACATGCACAGCAATCAAAACAGCCTTTCAGGATGCTAAAGCCTTCCTCTCTTTAAGAAAACCTGCTAATTCATAGCACACTCGTACACAACCCTGCGCTTGCTGTAAAATACACAGTAGGTCAATTATTATTGTTCTCTCGTCAAGTCTTCTTAGGCTTCTATTTATAGAGGCTTCTCCTCCTCATGAACACTGTATAATCTGACAGCAAGCAGATTTCTGACAGAAGTTTAGAGAGTCTAGTAATCCTACTTGTCTTGTACTTAGAGAACATAATTCATCTCCATTAGTCACTACACACACACATCACACTTAATTCTTTAATTAGCCAGTTCACTGCTTAGAAGACAGTAGCTCACAAAACTCACAGTAGCGTTACTGTATTAAACTTAATATTGATTTTAAGTTCAAGCAATAATTTTAGATATTATACAAGCCAGAGTTATTATATATATATTAGGGGTGGACATAGATTAATTTTTTTAATCTAGATTAATTTTTAAATTAATCTAGATTAAAATGGCTCATTTGAGATCTGTCAAAAGCATTCAAAATTTGTGTGCTACCTATTATATTTGAGATATCTGTGTGTCAGTACTGCCATCTTATTATTTATCAACACAATGGCC